>JAYRBT010000093.1:4258182-4269215 GCA_036023395.1 Myiotriccus ornatus
TCAAATTCAGTGATAAGAGCTACACTGTGTTTTCATTTGCACCTAGTATACATGATCCTAGTGAGTCCATATAGGGTTGGTTTGTGATCACTGCTATCCCTGTGATCCTATACTATGGGCTGGATGACATAGATCTTCAAATCTAGACATGCAACTTTTTTAGTTTCATGCTTAAACAAACAAAATATATTCATTAGACACAATAAGACACAGTCAAAACTGTGTAGTATCTCTTATGGCTTCTCTGTTAAAGGATTTATTTTCATTAATGTGTTGTTTACCAATCAGATCATGTTTCAGCTGTGGACCTCTTTGCAAGCTTGTAAACAGGGAAAAGATTGGACAAATGCTTTTGTGTCTTTATTCTGATTCAAAATAATTAATGAATATTTTTGAGGAAATTTATGACTGGGATTAAATGTATTTGCTTTTGCAATGCACAAAATATTTAAGACTTCTATCTTTCATAAGGGATTTGCCAGCATTTTTTCTTGCCTCATGAAATACTGAATTGGAAAAAATTCTCAGGCAATAGGAATTCCATGCTTAGTAAAACATACACCTACTTCTATAATTAGCTCTACTACTTACTGCTTGCTTAGTTGCAGTAAATACCTTTCTGTGGCTCCAGAGATTTTTAGAAGGTTAAAGGGATACTCTGAGTCTCATGGTAAAACAAAGGTTGACTGTCCAGAAGACACAAAATATTAGTGAACAGCCCCCGACACAGAGAAATAAAAATAGCCCATACCCTACTATAAATATGGAGAATAGCTTAATATAAAATCACACCAAGGTAACACCATTTTGAAAACTAGCAATCCTGTTCAGTTTAAATGAGCTCAAATTCTCATTTTAGTGGAACCAGGAATTCATCTTAGGGACATTGTGAGACTCTGGATTATTATATTAATTACTGGCTCAGACCAACTCAAATGAGTGTGCATGGAGGGAGAAGGGACAGGTCAAATTTCATGAAAGTGAGGTGATGCCCTGTCCCGTACCCCAGACCCTTGGAATCTCTTTTGGGCAGCTTGGGAACACTGCCCCTCACACTCTGGAGCCCCTAACCCAGCTCCACACTGGCTGGCACACCAGGAACACTGCCCCTTACCCTGATCCGGACCTCCAGAATGGCCTGTGGGCTGGAAATACCACCTGGGGATGGGGTGGTGTGAGAACAGGGAGGACAGAGCAAATAAAAACAGCAACAGATGCTCTCAATACTGTTTGGAACCTGCCATGTTCCTGGACTCTTAGTGACTGGATCGATGCTGGATCTAGGGGTGGTAGTTATAATTCTCTTTCTCTCTCTCTTTCTTTACTTCTTCTTCTCCTAATCTCCTTTCTTAGTATTTTGGGTAACTTAAAGCTTGATGGGTTGGATTTCACTGAGTTGAATGGGTTAGAATGTGCCAAGTCAATGCTTTGTGGAATGTTTTATTTTGGTTGAATGTTGCCCTTTAAACTTTTGCCAAGTTCCCTTACTTTCTAAAGTTTACCAGTAAAAGTACTTCCAAAAAAAATGTGTGCAACATTTCTCCTTTGCACTCTCTTTAAGGTTTTGAAAGAACTGAAGGCTCTTCTAATAAATTTAATGGGCAAATTTTTGGAGCCTTGTATACTTTTGAAATAAACCCCCTTTGGTGAGCTTGTAGCTTGTGGCCTGGGGTCTTACAGACACAAACTGAGAAACACTTCCAGAAGCTTTTTGACTTGTCAGTCTGCCTTCCACACATAAACCTTGACTCCACTATGGTTGTGTGCAAACGTAATTTGTGTGTGGAAAATATGTACCTGCTAGGAAACCTCTAGAAAAAAACTTTGCAAACCCTGGTTACACAAATATTCCTCCAAATTGCAGTAGAGCAAAACAGATGATGAAGCTGTGATAAAAACAGTAAATCACTGTGGAAGGGATAACTTAGTACTTTCACCTGAATATGCACTAAGAGTACAAGACAAATTCGGAATGTGTAAGCTTTTTATCTGCTGTGAAGTGTATAATGCTAATCAGAGGGTATAAATAGTAAGAGAAGTGTCATGCAAGGGAAGGGAACACAAATGACAGAGCGGTTCTTTAAACAATTGAACTGTATTATTAACACTGTGGAAAGGTCAATGCCCTAGACAGAGAAAAGTCTTGAGGAAAAAAAATAAAACAACCTGGAAACAAAAACCAAACCAAACCAAAAAAAAACCCAAATCAAACAAAAAAACTCCAATCAAAACCAACCAACCAACCAACCAACCAACCAAAATGACAAAACCAAAACAACAACAACAAAACAAACAAAAAAACCCCAACAAAATCCCCAACCAAAAAGTAAACCCAGGAGTGGTGCTGGGGTGTCACAACTTGTTTTAGGACTAGTGGAACTGGGCAGTGTCTTCCACTGAGACGAAGAGGCAGGATGAGCAGTTCTGTGGTTTACAAGAGACTGAACCCTGGTCCACAATTATGTTGTTGTAACTTCAAAGAAAGAAGAGACAGCACTAACCAGCAAAAAATTAATCAGCTGATGAATCACCTGTGCTATTGCAATATGCAGGTTAAATTTAGCCATCTGGGGTTTCCCAGTTTATTTGACATTCTGAAATGGCTTAGATCCTTCAAAGTAGCTTTACATCTACTGCTGTTTCTTGTGCATCTCTACAGTGAGAAGCAAGTATCATGCTCTGAAGCTTCAGAATCCCTTCAGTCGAGCTGATATTTGCTCAGAGTGGCACAGCCCTGTCTTGGGTCCCATTACTATGCAGATACAGGAATCACATAATAAGTGAATAATAGTAAATCATGTTTTGCTCATTGTCTACATTCAGGGTGTGGTAAGAATAGTCATAAAAAATTGAGGAAACAGTACATTCCATTTGCTCTTGTAATACCTCGTTTCCATTACCAGTAGGGGGGTTTTGTGCTTGGGAAAAGTTGTTTGAGACAGCTTGGTTGTTACTATTTCACTTAATAGCTTACCTGCCAAAATTAGGAGACAGAACTAATTCTCAATTAGTCAGTGATTGCAAAACTGATTTACTTCTACGGAATATTAGAACAGCTTTATTTCAGAAAAAAATGAAACTCTTCATGTGCTTTTACCTCAAACCTTCACAAAAACAAAGTACTGATAGCAAAAATTCTTAACTGCAGTATTCCACTTGAAAACACACTTTTTTTTACCTCCACCATTTTATATGGTATTTTATTTTTTCATCAATTTAAATATAAGTTTATTGTTGACAGTCAGTAATAAAATTTATATCCAGGAGACTTCCTACAAATTTCTATATTGTCGTGTTGAATAGGGATTCCTTGTTGCATTTCCAGTTAAAACCTCAGAAAACTGTTCTGCTTGCTTCGCTTTTACACTAGAGTGGGTTGCCTCAAGACTGTTGAGGTTTGGGAAGAAATATCACCAGGACACAGTGGGTGGCATGGTACTAGTCACAATTATTAATGAGAAATTTTGGAGAGTTTAAGCTTGTTACTATTTCAAAGAGAAGAAACTTAAAAGCATGTTTGTATTTGTTGTAATTTGTCCCATTATAAAACTGCCTAAAGATACAAAACTCAGAGCTGGGGTTTGCATCTGCATTTCCTTAGAGAAAGGTGCAGATGTGACATTTCAGATGTGGCCCAATTCTATACTGCAACAAATTATTTCTCCCTGGAGCTGCTACGAGGTTCTAAAGAGAATCAGAGTAAATGGGAATACACAAAGAGGAACATGAGATTTATCTTCACATAATTATGCATGAAGTATTATGGATAAGCAAATACTAGAGACAAGAATAGAATAGTGAGTCCCAATTATGATGATTTTAAAAAAAGGCGTTAAGTATAACTGATTACTACAGGCTTTCTTTGAAGAGTGTTTTATGTAAAAATGTTAAGAAGGTTTGTCAGGTAGAGATCCCTGTAATGTAAATTAGCAAGAATATCAATCAGAACAAAAGTACTGAAAGAAATGACCTTAAGATATGTGACTAATCTGTTTTATTATGTTTGTTTAATAGCTAGCACGGTCACATTCTAGTTCAAGACTAGGACTACTACACACTCCTTAAAAGATTAAATAAAGCAATAAACATTACAGTGAATATTAAAAAATTGAAGTAAAATATCTTATTTAAATATAACTTGGAGTCCAGTACTTTTTTTTTGTTTTTGTCAGTTTCTTCTTTTAGCAATAGTTGTAGTGCTAATCATATGCCGTAATTTTATTACTGTAAAAAGATTTGGATATGTAATCTGTCAAATATGTTTTTAATTTTAATAAAATATAAGGTTGTTAATAATTAAAATCCAACACCCTAAGTTGTTAGGGTGATTGATTTTTCTCATTTCTTTTTCCCTTTTTCTATTCCTTATTCCTTTTCTTTTTACTGATGTGGTAAGAGGAAAAGATGGGGGTAGACAAAAGCACCCCTTTATATTTTTGTTATCATAAAAAGAAAAATCACAAAAGAGTTCCTTTCTTATAAGAAAAGTACTCTCTCAGAGAAGCCTTTTATCTAGGTTTCATATCATGCTATATTCTTTACAGCCCAATTAAGCTATAACATATTCAAAATAGCAGACTAGAGAAAACAGTTGTCAAAGTTAAATTAGTTGTCAATTATTTGTACGAAGTTCACAATGAAGCTGCTTCCTATAAACCCACAGTGAAACTGCTTGTTGAGTTAGAGATACCAAAAGCTTTCCTTTTGGACTACAATCTAAAGGCAAGTTCCTGGTTTTAATCCTTTCTGACATAAGGGTGGAGCGCAGAACAACAGTGGTGAGGTAGAAATCCTGAGCCACTGTTCCCACCTGCTGAGGGTGGATCACACCAGCCTGCGAACACTTCATTCTGTATTTGCTTTTGCAACTGCGGAATAATACTTGCTTCTCCCAGTTTCTGCTGCTGCATTGTTCATAATAATATAGGAATACAGAAGTTTTGTGCCTGGAGTTATTCCAAGAGAACAGCACAGTTGACTAGCACTTCAAAATAACCTGCCTGTCTCAGCTGAGGCCAGTTGCAGAACAATGGTGTTGGCAATGATAGAAGTGTGGGGTTTTACCTTTAATTAATCAAAGAAGAAAAATGGCCATAGACTTATGTGAAGCAATCATAAAGAGCAGGGCAAACTTCTCTCTAATGTGGCAACAGTTTCATCTGGAACCATGTAGTAACTCAGCTGATATGAAATTAGAGCTGAAATTGCATAAAGGACCACTCGTAACTCTACCAGTTTCACCACTACTGGAAATGTAGCAAAAGAATAGTATTTCACGTTGTTTCTGCTGAAATGGGGAAGAGTGAAGGTTTGTAAAATATGCTAATGAAACACTTCTAAAATACCCCTTGTGGGTATTTTTCTTTCAGATATATAACATCAGCCTGTATTTTTTTTCCCCTTTATAGTTATGCTTTCTACAGCATTTGGTTTCATTCAGTAAATTCTAATCTGCTGGTAAAACCAATATTTCCCACCATAGGAATCAGTGAGAAGAAACCTGATCCATGTCTCTCATTTTACTTTCTTCAGGTATCTTGTTGCCTAGTGAAGCTCTTGCATTTTTTTGCAGGTTAAATATTTATGTACACAGTGTGGGAGGCTTTCAGAAAATACCAGAAGTTAATCTCATCTCTGTGAAAACACTGGCCCTGAGAAACAGACTGATTACCATGGATGAAGGTAATTTTTTAGGACATAATATTTATTTAGTTTTAAAAAAAATGTTCATATATGGTACATTATGGCACACAGTTGTTTAGAATGGAAGGGTGGAGCCAGGCCACTATTATATTGAATAAGCTGAGTGCAAAATGTGAAGAGGAAAACCGTCTGTTTTCAGCTTTTCAGGTGTAAAAAAAATTTAAAAAAAAAAAAAAAAAACCACAGATATGAAAGACATATTAAAAGACCTAAGCAGTTTACATAGCAGAAGGATAACCACAAATGAATGAGTATAGCTTTAAATAGAATTAATTATTTTTCAAAAGGTGTCTTGCTAATCTAGGAAAATGTGTGTCCAAATGCTAGGGACCAGTTGGAAAATTGTGTACCTGTCTTCATAAACATTTAGAAAAGTGTGACAAATTAAGGTCTTCTAAGTGAAGTCACTGCAGGTTTTACAAAAAGTCTGAGTTTTCAGAAAAACAGGATTGAGTTTCCACAGATCAACAAGTTAATGAGTATATCACGCATGACACTCTTGTCATTTCAAGAAATACAATATTAGAAGATGAACAAGAGAGGTTGTACAAGGAAATGATCAAAGGGCTGATGACTGTGGCTTCTGGCGAAAGACTAAAATGTAAGTTTGGTGTTCTAGTAATGTAAGAACCTTGAGTTCTTTCTCAGAAGACCGAGTTCAGAAATCTTCAAAAGTTATCAATTTGGTTTTAGGAAGCAATGAACTTACGCTAAAGGGGAGAGAGTTTCAGGTGGACTTTAAACATTAACTAATCTAACTAATAAGTGACTAAAAATGGGAGAAGCAAGTCCTACTTTCTTTTTAATTTACCAGTGTTTTATTTAGGAACGTCTTTTTGAAAACTCAAACCTTTGCTCAAATTCTCATGTCCCTGCTACTTATTTCTTCTTGGAAATCTTAACTCCTGTTTGCTGAAAAAAAAACCCCAAACTTGCAAAATAAATAAATTTACCAGAGGATTCTGCCTCAAAGAAGAGATCGTGATGCCACAAAAATATATTGTCAAAAATTGTGGGTTTCCTACTAGATTTTCCATAGAGATAGCACGTATCCTGGCTTTGACATCTTAAAGTTGTCTTTAAATTGCATCTGTACTCTTAAAATCATTTTTGTTATATAGAATATAAAATACTATCACGAGTATTTAGAATTCTTTTTTATTTCTGATAAACATCCTGATGTGCCCATATTTGAGGGCTGGCAGACAGCCAAGGGTGGGGTCTCAAAAATTAAAACATTCAGCATCTACAGTCATTTATAGTTTGAGACTTTCATTGTATTTAGGGGTTAATATAAGTGAAAGCAGAAGGCCAGATTCTATGACTACTTTTCAAAGGCGTTTAGTTAAGGAATAAATGAACAGTTATGCAAATCCTATCATAAAAAAGCAGGATGGTTTGCTTTGTCCCACCTTAGGGTGCAGGCTGCTGCAAAAGAGGTGTGAGAGAAAGATAAGGAACATTTCTGTCTTTTTCTATGCAACCTGCAGATCCTGACCATAAATCTAGAGGGAACAGTCTTCTCTTACATAATAATAAACCTATTTGAGGCCTCCCCACATGTATGTGTAAAAGTAATTTTTTTCTTTTATGTAAAATATATTTCTCAAGAATTATGCTTAAAATTTAAATACAATAATAAATATTTACACTAAATTGTCATATCTGATTTAGAGTAGAATAGCACTCCATTAGTGGGGCATTGTGGTCTGTCAGTTTTCTCAGGCGGCTGACTAATGAATGAGCAAAGATTGGGAATACCATGGAACCTCAGGTCTAGCCAATATGAACAGAATAGCTGTGTCTGTCAATAGACATACAAACACACATAATTTTCCAAGGAAAGTTCAATCTAGATTCTTACATTTTTCTCCAGCATTTCTGTGGCTTATGGTATGAAATATGTGCCTTTATTTTTATTTTTAAGAGGAAAATGGTAAGATAAACAAAATACAGCAAGAAAAAACTTTGCTGCCTGTGGTAGCAAGCTGGAATGTTGACACTGGTGTTTTGTTCCATATCAGCAACGTAGAAGTTGATAGCTTCTATATATTCTCTTCTTCTTGCTAATATGCTATATTAGTATACCTAACCTAACTGACTGTTTAACCTTCCTTCACATCAGAATGAAGAATAACAAGGTAAACAACATCTTTGAGTGACAGCTCTGTGAGGCAATACCATTGGGCAAGGTTGTTGCTTAGGGCAGTGTAACCTGAGAAAGCTAGAGATAAAAATGTGGTTTGACCAGACTGAGTAAAAGGAAAATGTTTGCATAATTCATTTCCATTTGTAAAAAACTGAGTTGTAGCTTGTAGCAATGTTAACGAATCTCTGCCTTTAACAGATCTTTTGAGTTCATTTTTAAATCACTTTCCAGGAATTAGATGGAGTTTTGAAAGATATTACCATATGAATCTTTATACCAGCTGATATCAATGTGACACAGTGCCAGTGAAGAAGGACGAGACTTCTAAAACAACCCAGAGAGTAGGTAAATAGCAGAGGAAACTACTATCCCATCCACAAAAAAGAGATGAGACCCCAGAAGGCCCATGTCCCAACCACTCAGCTATGCTGAATATTACAACTACCTTGCTATTTGCCTGTTTCTCTGAGTGATCAGCAGCACCAGCAATAAAAATGACAATTTCCATTTTTCTGTAAGAAACAAAGAGTAACAATGTGGTCTTGATTGTCAACACCTGTTTTTTAGGATGTTGGGTGAACAGTTATTCTTTATCCACATCAAGTTTCGTGCTCCATTTTCCACATAATGAAGAAGGAAACACCCTGTACATCTGCCAAAGACACAGAAGCAATGGTCTCTTGCACTCAGGCTTTTCGAATGAACCATACTTTAAGGATACTCCCACGAAACCCTGCCAGTCCTCTCTCACACTGCCGTTCCTTGCCTTGCATCAGAGCACACTGGGTGGGACAGGCTCCATTCAGTCCACTGATGTTTTTATAATGGACTTGCACTATGGGTAAATGACTTGCATGTACTTGCACTATGGGTAATATTGCATAGCAGAGAGTCTGTGCATTGATAGAACAGTGCTGTAACCAGGAGCAATAAGGAAGCTTAGTATCCAACAACCTCTCTACACGAAGGTATTAAAAGAACTTTTGTTTTACGTATTATAGATATTCTTCAGTTATTGCAGACAACCTTTAGTGAGACCTTGCTAGCTCCCTTAAAATGTGTGGGTATTAGTCACAACACAGGGGTGCGGCTGAGACCAAGCATTAAGATAATTCATCCTTACTGCTCCTCAGAAATCATAGATTTCAACAAATTCGTGCCTGGGCAAGATATGAGAAATTGATGTGAATGCTAAAAGTCACTCCACTATTTTGCCATGTTGATGAAAATTGCAGTGTTCTGTACCTTGGTGCGCAACGAGTCATACAACAAACACACAATGTTAAATGCTGTTAATGAGAAATAGACACAAAGTTATTCTTTCTTTTCAATTTTTTTTTCTGTCATTGTCTTGAAATGTCTTTTTTTTGAATGAAAATATTAATCTGTGTGGAGTTTATCATACTCATATAGTGAGATCCACAAATATTTAACTGAGTACATTATTGGTTTAAATATTGTATTTCCAGAGTTAAGGAAAGACATCATACAAACCTATTTCTCCACCTCTTTACAGCATCTTTTTTTTGATGTCTGTAGAACCTCTCAGTAAAATAAGTTGTGCCTTGAGTTTCAGAATGCAGTATGCTTGCAGAATTTGCAATTAGAATGAATTACATATTTTACTGATTTACAGAAATCCTCAGAGGCCACTATCGGAGCTAGTCTAGGTTGGCTCTAAGTGTAATCAGAAGCCAAGGAAAGCTCAATATGATTTTGAAGCACAGGACTATTTTAGTTGTTTCCCTGCATTTTATAGGGCATTTAGCATATGACATTGTTAGTGCAGTCAGCATTAAAATACTGAGAATTAGAATTTGCTGTACAGTGAAACTCCAGAGGAGAAATCCTATACATCTGTGAGATGACTTTTAATCCCTAATACCCAAAGATTTTTTTATAGTGATTTTTTTTTTTTCATCTGAAAGGCATTACATTGATTAATGCTATAGCTGGCATTAATATATGTAAAATTGCTCACACTGTGGACTAATTACTGAGATATTGTATTAAAACTGGCTCAAAGATATAAAAGGTCTAGGTAAGCTTATATCACTACTTTTTCTTGGCCACATGCAGAACATGAACACAGTGTATAAGAATAAAATTATTGATTTTAATCTGTCTCCATGGAGATTTTCTTTAGATAATATACTTTAAGTAGCAGAGAGTGTGTGTCTTTCTTCTTTTACTGTAACATACAATAGACAGGCGTGCCTGATTATCTTTTTTAGATTCTCTTAGATGCACTACTGTCTAATCTATGCATATTCACAGCTTAATCTGGTTTGGGTTTTTTGTTTGTGTTCTTTGTTTGGGGTTGGTTGGAGTGTTTTTTAGTTTGTTTTTATAACAAAAAGCTCAACTAACCACTGAAATAAGAATTATTTTTTCATAATATATGATTCGGTGGAGTATATTTCTGTTCCTGGGGTTTTTTATGGGTGTATTTTCGGTTTGTTTTGGTAGGGTTTTTTTCAGTTTTATTTAGACCAATATTCCTATTTTGAAATAAATATTCCCCTGTTATCACAATCCCTGTCCTGGAAGAGGTGTAATTCTGTTTTGCCTGCTGCTAAAAGCCAAAGCAAAACAGTTAACATCAGGCTTTTTTATTTGAAAAGATTTGCACACACCAAATTGTTAGAAAGCTATTAAAAGGCATATGACACCACTATAATGGATGTGTGTGGTTAAATTAATTATACACCAAACTTTTTAAACAGTAAGATAAAACCCAGTGATGCACAGCCTGAGAAAAAGATGTCTCCCACTTAAATGATGGTCTGAATCACTCTTTACAGCAGCTAAACTGTAGTGCCTGATTGCTCTAATTGCAGGTATACCATATGTGCAGCTGAGAGCACCACCTGAGACCAGACTGGAAACCTTTGATAGGTCGCAAAAGTGGGAGGACTCTTGTCCCTTAGACTAGAGGTAGAATGGCTGAGCCAGCAGCACATATTTGACTTTTGGAACATTACTGACACCAGGCTATCTTTTTAATTAAGATAATCTATTCTAGCCTGGTTTAAGTCCAGATCTCCAAGCAAATTCTCAGCCATTCTCTTTTAATATTTCAGTGTGGGAATGGGAGGGAAAGAGAAAAGAGCATTTGGAAGAGTTTTGAGCTGTCACATTCCCACAGCTAGTTTCAGACATGATCTTAGAATGTCACTGT
>JAYRBT010000093.1:4269315-4280371 GCA_036023395.1 Myiotriccus ornatus
CCAAGCAAGCTTGGACGGTGGCAGTGAGGTTCTCAGGACGTAGATGGATTGCCTTATAGGGCTAACGGGCTCCATCTACCTGGGGAGTGGCCCTGACCAGGAATCGAACACGGGTCTCGGCGGTGACAGCGCCGCGTCTTAACCACTAGACCACCAGGGGCTCCCTAGAATGCAATATAATAGAATTTTAATAACAATAGAATAGAATCATGGTTTTCTCCACGCTGGCACGCTTTGAAGTCTTTATTTTTTTTAGGGAAAAAAATTCTCTGGCACTGGAAAAATTAAACATTAAAGCTATAAGTTACTGCCCCTCAAACAAATGGCATTGTTTTCCTGTTTCCATTTTGTTTGCCTGTCTTAAGAAATATTTTGAAGATACTTCTGTTTCTGTCCATTTTCAAGATTGTTACTGGCCACTTTTCTGAAAAGAAAATAGCCCACTGTCACAAAGCAGTATATGCTGGTGTAAGGAGTAAAATAGAAGTCACTATAGCAAAAAAGTACCTAAATGTGACAAAACTACAAGATGGATCTCAGAATTTGTGCTCAATACATCTAGGTGTTAGAACAGGGAAATTTACTGGAATTGGCATGAAGTAGCACAGAAATAACATTAAGAGATTTCCATTACCACTGCATGAGTTACAATGGCAACTGGAGTGTATTGTTAATTCTTCAGTGTAAAATACCGGGAAGGAGTAGCCTAGCTATAAAGCAAATGGGCTATAAATTGAAAGACAGAATGTTACTGTTTAAAATTGTGACTTTTATTTCAAAAAAGAAGAAAAACCCCCTGTGCTTCCCAGACATCAGTGTTAAAGTGTAAATTAAGATTTCAACTCAACCAAGCAGGTATCTTTCTCAGCACAGCCTGCCACCTTGGTTCCTTAACCATCACACTGGAAATGTGGACACAATTGTTGTTCACTTACCCTCCTAAGACAGCTGGTTACATAATGATGATAGACACTGTGGATGATTGAGCATGTTCTCTGTTCAGACTTCAGTGTGAGGATTATGACTGTGAGAATGTTTTATGTTTCTCATCAGACATTTAGCAGTAGTATGTACAAACAGGACAAAAACCAGCTAACACTTGAAAGGATGAGTGACAGAAATGCTGTGTGCTAATTTCCAAGAATGGAACACAAGAAGAAAGTTCCTATCTTCTCAGAGGAGCTAAAACTTTATATGAAAATTAAATTTCTATGTAAAAATGATACCCCTCTGAATTTCAAAATTAGTCTTGTACATGGAAAGATTCTGATTAGGGAATTAAAGATGAAAAGAAATAACATATTAAGATTCACATTGGCAAGTGAGGGTGACATGAAAATTAATTACAGAATCACAGAAGGTCTTGAGTTGGAAGGGACCTGTGAAGATCATCTAGTCCAAACCTCCTGTCATGGGGAATTCTATTAAATCCTTTTGAAAGAAAAGAAATTATTCAGGTTATACTACAAGGGGTCAGCCTACATTTCTCAAATTAAGTGTCTTTCCTTTTACATCATAAATAATACTAGGCAGAATTGATCCAAACCCTCACTTCAAACCCCAAATCTATGTCTAAAATACAATAAAGAAATGACTGCAACTTAAATAAAACTCTAAACCACTTCTAATATTATACTACGCATTACTGTCTGCACTTCTACGATATAGATGAAGGAGGTATTTTGTCACCACTCGTTAGAAGCATCCAATATCAAAAGTCCTGCTCTGCAAAGTCAGGCATAGAAACCTATTTCAAAAAGTCTTTAGTGGAATACTCTCTTTACAAAAGAAAGACTGGGGTAGAGTCACTGTCAGTAGAACTTTATGGTTTTGTCTTTATTTTATGTTGTGAGGCTCTTTCCAAGTACAAAAAAAGACATTTAATGAAGATCTTACAGTTTGAAGGAAACATACTAGATGCCTTCTTAAGCTGTGAAAATACTTTCATCTAAACTGAGTTCTAATCACAAAATGAAATCTTCTGGGAACTGCTTCCATAAGACTGCAGACCAGTTAGCCTGGCCATAAAGGAAGGACTTTCTGACTCAGTCACATTGCACAAATGAAAGATCATCAGAACTTATTAGGTCTAGTCCTTTCCTTCTAAATCACTGTTATTTGATATACAGAAATGAAGATGATGATAGCTCAGGGTAATTTATAGTGTAATCTTTTTAATTAAAAAAAATTTTATTAAAAGGGACTGTGAAAAATCCTTGTTTGTATCCCAGCTATAGTAGAATCCAGCAGGTGATGGCTTTGTCTTTACAGATACAAGCCTCTTACTATGGGAAATGCTATACTCAAAATCTGCTCATCTTTAATCTTAGCTTAAAAGCTATTTCTAAATATTTCTCTGGAGCTTCCTTCACTCTTCCAATGGTGCTTCTGTGTATGAGTCAGTGTTTCTCATTCTCTCTTTTTCTCTCTCTCTCTCTCTCTCTCATAGTGAGTACTATCAAACAATATTGTATTTGTTTGTAGCCTTCATCAAACCTTTGTACTCAGCAGAAGAGCCTATAGCAGCTTGTTTTCTGCACAGAGTTTTTATACTTCAGCTTTCTTATCTCATAGGTTTAAATGCTTATTGCAATTAACTTGGATGAAAACCATCGTTATCCTTCTAGCTTTAATGAATTTTCACTCACCTGCCAGCCTAATATCACCTACCTTTCAGGCTACTTGGAAGCTTCCCTGATTTGGCTGGGATAGAGTTAATTTTCTTCAGAGCAACCTGTATGGTACTATGGATTTGTGACTAAAACACTGTTGATAACACAGTGTTATCATCCAGGCCTTTTCTGTTCATCAGAACAGCCAGCGAGCAGGCAGTACACAAGGAGTTGACCCCAACTGTCTGAACTGATTCTGGCCACATCATTGCTGGGGGCAGGAGAAAGGAACTCTCTCTCCTACAGGGAGAAGCAGTTCCCTCTGGTTAAGAAACTGTGGCAGGAGGAGCTGTCCCCTATTGCTTGGGTCCACAGTGAGCATTTTTGCATGTGAATCGCTCTCTTTTGTATACTTATGTTTTTAATATTGTTGTTAATATTGCTGTTACGGTTCATTTTCTTATTTCATTGTCGTTTTCAGTAAAGTGTTCTTATCTCAACCTGTGACCCTTACCTTTTCTGCCTCCAATTCTAAACTCTGTACCACCACAGCAGGAAGAGGGAGGGGAAGGGGCAGTGCGAGAAAGTGGCGTGTGATTTGGGAAAGTCTCAGTGGGGGCACTGAATTGGGGAGTACTATTCCTAAACCACAACAGCGTCCAAGGGAGTGTCGTGTGCCATACAATATTTGCACAGCAAGAAAAGCTTAGAGAAAAGAGAAAGGAGATTTTTGGATTTATGTCATTTGTCTTTTAAGTAACAATTAACTTGATGGAACTCTATTTTCCTGTAGATGACTTAACATCGGCCTGCCAGTGGGAAGTAATGAATTAATTCCTTATTTTGTTTTACTTGCATGTACAGCTTAGCTTTACCTACTAAACTTTCTTTAACTCAACCCATGAGTTTTCTCACTTTTATCCTTCTGATTCACTCACCCATCTCTGTGGGGGAGTGAGCAAGCAGCTGTGTGGGGCTGAGCTGCTAGACAGGGTTAAAACACAGCAGAAGCTGGTATAGAAATATAATAAGATATTTTTGTGGTGTTTGGCTGGTGTTACTTACCAAATTGATTGGGGAAACATAAAAAAAAAATCACAACTTTAGTGGTGGTGGGAGGGAAGGATTAGTTAAACCAGCTTGATGTTTGTTATACTCCTTTTCTGAGCTGCATTTTTCAATCTGCCATATGAAAACATTCTGTCAGCTACCTTAGCTATACACAACTTCAACCAGCCTATGTTAATTTTTTCTTTGCTATGATCATAATTCTTTATGTTAACCACATAAGTAAGTTACATAACCAATGTTACTTCTGGATGCGTATTTATAGGCCTTTTTAATGAACACAAGCCTCGTTTTTAAAGGTTTCAGGACATTTTGCACAATGTTGACAGGAAGTGAGCAAGTACCAATGCTGAAATCCCTAGCCAGATAGCTGGAAATTCTGTAATAACATGAGTTCTGTTCCTGAAGTTATAGTCACCTACATTTTAATTCCTGTGCATGGGCTCTGATTGCTTCCCCAAAAAAACCTATCATTTTTATTTCATGTTCCAAATCAAACATTCATTTTCTTCCTGGCTGTTCCATATACATCATGAAGAGCTAGAAAAGCAGCATATTTCTCTATGGATCTTATGAGGTTGGCAAGACATTAAAAAAAAAAAAAAAGTCTTTTCACTAGTAAATATTTTTGATTTATTTGAAATTCAGCAAAAAGAAAACTTTTTTTTGAGGACACAGACATTGATCATAACAAGGGAACAAATATATTTAAAATATCCAGAGGCAAAAGTTGGCCAAGAGTTATGCATTGAGGAATGTGTCTGAGATTTGCTTTAGGGTGGAAGCTGCAGGAGAGTTGGCAGGTTTTATTCAGGATAGGTGAGAATTTTGGTAACTTTATTTCATGGACCTTGATGTGCTTGCTATTCAGCTAAATCTGACAGTCAAACCAAGATTAAATCACCAAATATTGTTACATTTCAAAATAGACAGAAAGAAAAGACCCAAAATTAAAGGTTTCTTCTGATCACTTTCCAGGAAACTCATCCAGGTTTAATTAAATTGGCTGTCAGTTTCCATTTTCAGGTGTGATCTTACAAATCTGATCTTGTTTCATGATATTTGTTCTTAAGACTCTCAATTTTTCCTATCTAGTATTTTACTAAAAACAATTATGCTGCTTATTTTTCCAGAAGCATTGGTGCAAAGAGTTAGCCCTTCAGGCTGGCAAGTCTCTGAAGATTCTGCAAGAAGTGATCCTGAAGCTAAACCACAGACCACCATTCACTCATTTGTTCTTCTACCAGGCAGCGTTATTGATTGTTCAGAGGACATACAGGAACATCCGTCACAGGTGATTAAAAGTCTTACTGTGGAAGACACACCTGAGGAGGGTAAGTACTAGTTCATGCCTCAGATGTTTAGAATGAGATTGTACTTCACTATTTTCCACAAAAGGTGTTACTGTATTGTAGTGTCACAGAAGCAGAACTGCATAAACCACTATAGTACACAGTGCTAATATAGCTTGAATACAGATGAGCGACTCTAGAGACTAAGTAGGAGAGTTCCTGACATGGTTCAGCTTATAGGTTATGGATGTGATCATCAAACTCCTCATGTACAAGAGATGCATATTGGCTCTGTACATGCTAAAACTAAAGGCATCAGAATAGAACTTAATATCTGTAACTTCCAAAACAAAGCATGCAGCCCCTAGAAAAACCATCAGAAAGTACAGTTTTAACTATTCAGAAGCAATAATATGGCTGCCTAGTCTGTACTGGATGCTTTCATTCTAGTTGTAACCTGAGAAATGAGAGACCTCTGATTTGAGGAGCCTTACATTCTAATGGAATTAAACTGTAAGGAGCTGTGGTACTCAGAGTGCCTTTTTGGAGCAGTCTGACTGATGGCATTGAAAAGTAACAGAAAGAACTGTTACAGATGTCTTGTCCCTATCATACCACAGAGTCCTATAAGGGTTAACTCACAGGAGTGGTGTAAAAAGGTATGTTCAGTAGTTTTTAGAGTGACATGCTCCACAAAATGCAAAGTTAAACAGAAGACATGTAGAATGATTTTTAGCATGCATGAATTAGTTGGTAGGAGTTTCAAATATTTTTCTTCCTAGTGGCCTGTATAGATTGAAGACAAACTTTGTAGTCATTTCAGTAGATGATATAGTAAATGCATTTTTTCCAGTTGGAAATGAAGTCTATATGTTGATTTCCATTAAGGGTTTGAAATTAGCCTTTATCCTAGAGGGAAGGATAGACTCTACACTCTTGGCCTGCAAGCACTGATACACTAGTGGCTACTTTTGCCTAAAGTAGGATTATATGAAGTGGAAGGCTAGTGAGAGTCTCCAAGGTGACAGAAAGAAAGCAAAATGTGAACCAAAAGGATGTAGATGTGAAAAGTTAAGTCTTTTAAGAAGTAACTGTTCTATATAGAAGTTAATATATGTTCTTCAATTATATAATTCACAGAACAAAAGCTGATATATTTATATATGTATGTAATGTATAGTGATGAAAATAATGAATTCAGAAACAAAGAATAGCTTGAGACAAGGGTATTCTATTCAACATCTGTTTAGTTACGTATTTTATAAATCATTAAACCTGGATTTTGAAAAACAAGACTTTTATGGCTGTATCTGAACAGGAACTGCTTACTCCATCTAGTAGCTGGACAGACTGTATTTTAAAACAGTACATCCTCCTACAATATATTTAGTTAAAGCAATGTGAAGAGACAGATGTTTTATTATATAAAATCATTGCACTATGTAAGTAAATTAGCATTGTTTTAGGACCTCAGGAAAGGTATCTATACATTTGGAATTCCCCAATGGACAAAAATTCTGAATTTCTGATAATTATTTTGACCAATTCAAAGAGTCAGAAGACTTCTTTCAGACACTGTTTTCTCTTTCACACCAGAACACTTGTTGTGGCTTTGTTTTCTCTCAGCAGGAGTGTTGTATGCATCCAGAGTGCTCATAAATAAACCTGTGTCAGACACACCTCATGTAGCAATGCGATACAGTCCTACCCCTTAACATACACACATCCCCCCATACACACAGGTTTTCCAAGATATTGGGCAAAAACCAGTTTATTTTGTGTTTTTTCAAAATACATTTTGAAAACATTTTTACAGAAAATGAAAAAGAAGTCCAGAATATAGCCTTTGGATTGACTGCCTCTCTATTTTCAGTATCAGGTGGAACCATTCAAGTCTCCCACAAGTATTAAATCCTTCTTATGCTTGCAGCTCTCTCAATGACTTTCCAGTCTCATAATTTTGTAACCTTTTCAGTGATATAAAACGCTTTTGGTCTGAAGAGAATTAGTGTAAAAATTTCAATGAGCTTCACAAGATTTTACGACCTGAATTTTGTTAACAGATGGAGGGGGAAACTCATGGTTGCACAAGCTTGGAATGAATGTAAACAAGTGGTCATTTCTGAATTCCTTGATTGGATGGAGTGAAAACAGAACTCAAGAAAAAGGTATATTTACCTATCAAGTATTATTCATGCTTTCTGGAACATGTAGTGCATTAAAAAAACTTAGGAGGATTGTTCTTCTTTTTCTTTTTTTTCTTGTATGTGAGCTCTAATTGAATGCATTTGTGTAACTTGGATTTTCAAATGAAGTTCCTAAGTCTAGATATATATAGAAGTCACTATTCTAAGTATCTAAGTAATTAGATCAGTCTTTTTTGACCGTATACACTTGTTAGTTAACTATGATACTTGCTTGAGGATTATCATATGCAAAGTAATTTTTCAATAGAAAGTCAGCTACTGTGTTAAGCCAGAAAGATGGGGGGGTGGGGAAGGAGGGGGATAATTTTATGTTCTTCTCTAACAAAAAGGACGATTAAGAAAAGGGTTAGAATTTATATCATACACAATTATAAACAGGGTGTGTCAAATAACTTGTTGTTTTAGAAGGATTTAAAATGTCCTCTTAACTGTGATAAAAGCTTGTTTTCTTAAGAGGTAACGTGTTTCTGCATGACTTTTTTTTATTTTAATGACATGAATTTATGCAAGTAAGAGATATCAGAGTAGTGAGGGACAAGTAATTGTCGAATTGCATAAATACATGTGATGGTGTCCAGAGATCAGAGTCGACAAGTAAGAGTTGCTATAATTCTCCTCCCAAAAGTCTATTTTATTTGTTATGAGGGGGGGGGGGGGGGAGGGGACGCAACCAAAATAAAAAAAGAAGAAACTCCCACATTTAAAACTATACTTGATACCTCTAATAAAAAATTTTAAATGTTCATCTGAAGCTGCTGAGCATTTTAATTGATAATTTTTTTTATGCAGTAGATCATGTTACCATGTCTGGGAGTTGTTCTAACACTGATCATAAAGCAACTGAGCTGACAGAATGTACAACCAAAGAAGTGCTGTATATTCCCTACAATTTAGCTACATCGTATATCGTCAAGGTAAAGAAATCCCTACACTCCTATACCTAACTCTTAAATGTAAAAATGCAATCTTGTCCTCTGCGACCCTTTTTTTCCAGTAATAAACTTCACAGACTAAAGTTTTTTCAAAAAAACCCACTTTAGAATAATTGTAATGACTGTCTCTTCCATATTCAACTCAGAACACTACATTAAAAAGGAAGAAGTGGAGATGCAATACTAGGACCAGAAGAGAAATTCCATTTCAAGTCATCTACAGATTATTGTTCAATAACGTAACATATTTTCTAGTTATTGAAGCCTGAAAGCTTTGGCCTGAAGTCCTTTATCTGTTTTCAAGATCAAACACTTCACTGTAGTGTATCTGTCATTTTAAGAAATGTACCTCAAACTTGTTTGATGGTTCATTATAACTAGCATTGGTAGTGCTCTGAGTTGATAATTTCCTTCATCCTCTACAGATGGTAAAAGACATGCAGCAAATGAAGAACAAACACACGAAAATAATCAGAAAACTAGACAATATAACGAAAGAAAACCAGGTAAGTATTCTGGAGGATTAGCACTGTTGTATTTTACCATCAAAATTATACAGAAGCATAAAATCTACTTCGTTCAGAATTACATCTCCATATACCTACCCTTCTAAGTGTGCATCAGTGTGTCTTGAAGTTTATTTGATCTTACAGCTTTGTGAAGTCTAATTTTCCTTTTTGCCTGGCACAACGACAGAGATTTTTCTAAACTTTATTTGTAACTAAAATTTTCTCTTAAATTACACCTTCTTTTCATGATTGACACCATAGTTGGAACATTTGCATTTATGTATGCTATGCCTCTCAAGAATGACTGTCAGAACTGTATTGCCTTTATGTCTTTTTCTTCTGTGGGTACTCTTTTGTCTGCTTTGTACTTACCTTTGGTTTAGCCTTACAATGTTTTGTCAATATAACTTACAGAATATCAAACTCTCTTCACCTGTAAACCCTGAAAGGTTACAATGAGAATCCAGAGGTACCATTTTGGTGAACATAACTCCAAATGCCTCACTTTCCTTAGTGGAAGCATTTCTCCATTCCATTACTCAACATTTCTCCCAAAAGATGAAATTATCAACATCATCTTGGGCTACACTGTTCTGGAATCTTTTCTTGCTTTATCTTTCTATTTGTCACATCATTCTATTCTGATCAGAGTAAAATAGGCACTTAGTTCCTATGAAGGTGTATGTTTTTCACACAGTTGAAGTTTATTCTTGGTGCACAGACTGAAGAGATTTGGAAATTCCTCTAGACTTTCCAAGGGGTAGCAAACAAACTCTTCCAATTGTCAGCTGAACTTGAGAGTTTCATGTATGTAGTGTACAAAGGCTAGATACCCTCCCAGAAGAATTGCAACAGCTGTGTTTTTGTGCTTCAGTAGGAATGTAATCCTGGCACAGTCCTGCCTTGCAATTTCAACTGACTCCAGATCAGTGAGGGAAGAGAAAGAGAATCAGGAAGAACCCAGATATATAACAGGACACAGTTGCCCTCTGGGCACTGATGCAAACACCAGGACTGTAATGATCTTTCTTCACAGAACTTCTTTCATATTCATTGCTGCATGTATATTTCCATGCTACTTCCAAGCTTTTGTTTTCTGAGTTAAGTTTCATTCCTTTAAAATTGCTTAGCTATGCTTGGAGTGAATTCATTCTGGTCAGCTCTCAGAAAGGCTTTGGGTTTTACTTCTGCAGAAGAATACATAAAAGATAAATTAGTTTAGCAGTATTTTTTGTTCAAAGTCTGCAGCAAATGGAAGTACAAACCTCCTGTGATAAATAAGAAATGTTTGCAGAAAATAACAGACATTGAATAAAGATAATCAAACATTAGCTGTTGTGGAAACTAATTTTTTTATCAGGCCTGGCTTTCTGTTCTCATCATTATTCACTTTCTCAATAATATTTTGTAATACAGGAGCAGACTATAACTACTATAAAGAAACATTATAGAGAGAAAATAAGGTGTCTGAAATCCCAGTTAGAAGCTTACCAAGAGCTGATGAGAAAGAGCAACACACACTGGCAAGATATAGTTAAGGTAAGCCAGTATTACAATTTTTACATGGGGATAAGCATGGCAGGTACTTACAGAGGTTGTGTTCTTCTTGTGGACCAACAGTCAAAAGAATACAAGGTCTGTGAAATCAATATATGGTCTGTCTCCTTCTGGAGATGAGTAAAGCCTTGCACAGTATACATCCATGCTTATGCACTTGAAAATAGCTTTCTTTTCATGCAAAGAAGTGTGAATCCATTCTAGAATATATATGATGTGCTCTGCTTTTCTGGTGAAACAGACATTAAAGTTTATCCCAATCCTCATTCTGTTCTGCTACAGGAAAAAGTTCTGAGTGTTCAAGCCTTTCGAGATGGTCTTCAGAATCAGACTACCTCTGGTCACATGTGGTTATAGCAAAATGGGAATTTTAATTATTTTTTGTGTGAGATCAACAGGTCTTAGCAGCCTGGGCCAAATGTTATGACTTTTTAATGCATGTGTGAACAAAAAAAAAACTCAAACTGCAGGCCTTTCTGAAAAATAGTGTCAAAATTTTGCCTTATTTTACTATCTTCAGAGCCTGAGAGAAAGAAACAGACAACTGATTCAAGAGAATGAAGATCTTCTTCACCAAATGAAACAACAAACAGAGAATTGGGAAGAAGAAAAGGTGAA
This sequence comes from Myiotriccus ornatus, assembly GCA_036023395.1. Classification (NCBI taxonomy): domain Eukaryota; kingdom Metazoa; phylum Chordata; class Aves; order Passeriformes; family Tyrannidae; genus Myiotriccus; species Myiotriccus ornatus. The sequence continues at coordinate 4,280,111 of JAYRBT010000093.1, forward strand.
CATAGCAAGTTTGTGTTTTCTTTTTGGTGTCTGACAATGTTCTCGTTACCACATCCAGTGTGTGTTGTTTGCCTGCCTGTCTGCCTTTAGACATCTACATCTGAATCAGCCAAGACTGAACTACTGTGCACTTGCCTTCTTTTTTTTCAGGGAATCCATCTAGTTTTTCGCCCTTTATATAGCAATGAAGATGACATATGTCTTTTTGTCTTACTACATTATTCTTTTCACTAAAAACTCCTAGAATGTCATTTTTTTTCT
>JAYRBT010000093.1:4280844-4304424 GCA_036023395.1 Myiotriccus ornatus
CTCTCATTTCATATTTCATGTCTTTCTGAAGATTTCTTAAATCACAGTACAGCACATTAATTCTTTTTTATTTAGCAATTAGCATTAAAAATCAACATCTCATCATCTTAACTATTGCAATACTGCATTTCACCTGTCTGACATAGCAGCAATAATACTTCATTTGGTAGTTCCCAGGGAAAACTATTTAAAGTTCCTCCAGTTTTCCAGATTTTTCTGTAGTAGTGCAACTTCAGTTTACCAAAGATTTGAGATTATTTCATAGGTGTAAAAAAAGAAAATTTTTTTCATTCATAGTATCTGTGAGCATGGTCTGATACTTGTTATTTTCTGCCTAATGTTCAATTCTGTCCCATATGGTCAAGTCTTCCTGTAATTTTGCAAATCGTCAACATTACTTTGTTACAGCCAATTTACATTGTACTGCTAAAAGACACATATTCAGGGAGATCCTACCCAACTTTCTAGTGGGGCGTGGTAGGGGCGGTGAGTCTGTGAGCCATATTCTCTTTTGAGTTTGTGAAACTGAATGCAGATTCCTGTAGGATTGCTGAGTGATGATCTCAGGCAAGTTTTCGGTTTCTTTTTCAAACAATGTGGCTCCACCTTCTGTTTCAGTTTTGCATGGCAACATTATTTAAAATTAAAGGGTTTTTTTTTACTTTTCAAACACTTTGACCTATGTCTACTGTGTCTTATTGATGAAATGTGAAAAATTGTGGGGTTTACAAGTCAATTGACCTAATTATTACATATCAAGGAAATGTAGCAAAATTATAATAAAGAGAAAGAAGCAATGAGGATACAATATTCTAAGGCTTGTAGGAAGAAGGAATACTTTTTCTTTAGGTCAAACAATGCTGGTAAGATTTATAGTGAAAAATGGTAGATCGTTGATTTCCTGCTATCTTCTTTTCTTGCCTTGCAGGTCTGGATTCTAGAAAATTTGTGTAAAACCCTAGATTATCTTTATACCCAACATGCGCTGAGTGAGTTTTATATTTCAGATGCAGTTTCTTGATTTCTTTCCTGTTTGTTTCTTGCTGCTTGCCAATTGAAGTCAATATAAGTTCTTCCATTGCAATACTGTGTGTGCAGATGGAATAATGAAAGAATATTGAAGCTACAAATAATGTCTGTCAAGAATCCAAACTCCTTAATACAACTGTCTTATTACAGTCACCATCATTTCTCACTGGGTTTATTTCAGCACTTTTAGTCTTCCATTTAGAAATTTAAAACACAACAAAGCATGTCTCCTTTATAATTCTTTGAGTTCTAATACATTGAAATTAATTACTGATTATTAAAAAAATTAGTTCACAATAAATTCCTGACTTCTAAAGGGAAATCATTTGGCATAGACAGTATTGTGGAAAATGAAGATTAGAAATGCTTAAGTTGTTCCTACCTGGTTTTCTGTTGTTTTCAATGCAGCTTTGCAGGAACTTCACAACATCAATCTACATGTGGAAAGACTGCATGACCTCATGAATTTTCAGATAAAAATTCTTCAGCCAAAGTCTGAAAAGGCAGAAGGAGAAAAATTAGATGTGTTGGAGGTTTTGCTACTAAAAACAGAACAAGTGAGCACAAAAATTGAAATATTATTTGTTGTTTATGGGATTATTCCACGCATTTCAAAGGCAATCAGGCTGATTCTAGCAAAACCTGAAGTAAACCATGGGACTAACTGACAGTAAAAATTGTGTGCAAATATATACATAGCTGGAAAAGGATAAATTTTTTATGAATGATTAAAATATCACAGTAGTGAAATCAATTAGTTGGTTCAGGAATCACTGGTAGTGTTCTGTTTTCATTATAATATTTAATAGCAGAAAATGTTGCTACAAAAATCTTTCAAATATCTACTTCTTTGAATTATAAAAACTATATTCTGAATTTTGGAACCAAACAGAGCTTCATATTCGATATTTCTTTTGCTTTTCTCCATTTTTGCTCTACCTTGCTCATTAAAATCTTGGTAATTTCATAAGAAAACAATGAAAATCTAGATCTTAGCTTATTGTATAAGAGTTATCTTTGTTTCCCCAGATAACTAATGAAGAAAAGAAGACTGAATGGTCAATGGACAAAGGATATCTTTGGCAGGGACACACCATCCTTCAAAAGATACAAGAATGTTTGCAGAAGCGAGAGAGGGAAGTCACTGAGCTTCTACAAAGTGAAAGAAGATTTAACAGGGAAATGAAACCTCAACTGAACATGCTAGTCTTCTTGAAATCTCTTGTCAAGAAGGTAAGAATATAGTTTTTGCAAAGAAGAAAATTTATTTGACGGGCTTTCTATACAGTTCAGTGAGGGAAAAAAACGTGCTGTTTAGGTTATTATTGTTAAAATCTCAAAAATGGCAAAATGTTTAGTGTACATTGATTTACAGGCTAGATTTTCAAAATAACACGTGGAACTAAAGAACCATACATACCCACTGAAAGCCTACAGAAAATTGATTAGACCAACTTGAACACTCATTAACTGGCATTATTTTAAAAGATAAATTAGCGAAGTGTGAGAATGGCATAATGGAAAAAAAAAAAGTGTTTTTCTATCCTTTCAGTTGTGTAAACTGCATGAATTACAAACAGATGCACCAGCTTTACAGTAAGTGTGATCTAATTTTTGATCCATGGTAGGTTCACACCATATATTGTGATGTCCCTGGGGCACAACAGTGCATCAGTCAGCTTATCAGGAAGAATGACAATGAAAGAGGTGATCGGAAAGAAGCCTTTAATAAAGCTCAGGCTGACATTTTGTCCTATGAAGTACTTCATGGAAATGAACCTATGGATGACAGAAGGTATACTGGATATTTAGTATAATAAAGATAGAAAAAATATAGAAAAATAATGAAATAACATAGAAAAATAACCTGTTTTCACAAAAACAAAGTACATTTTGAAGGATGCTATTATAATTTCCATGTGTAGTTATGAGGGGAAAATATCAAAGTAGAGCTTACATTTATATTACCAAAAAAAATCGAGTAACTTAGAAACAACAGAAAAAGCAGAAAAACATTTCAGCTTAACTAGCTTATGCAAGTTTCATCCACTGTATTATAAAATATGCTGAAATAAGCTTGTTTGGCAGCTTTGTACTGCAACTTCAACATCTTTTCTTCCTATTCTTTCTACAGGAATTTCCCTACAAACTTCTCTCTCTCTTTTTTTTTTTTTTCCTAATGATAGGATACACCTCCCAGTGAAGCTTTTCAGAAATATTGGGAAAGCAAAGTCTGATTTAGAATATGTTGAAACAGAGAAAATTGTGTTTGATTGCATCCAGACGGGGGAAATCCCCAACTGGATTAAAAGGGATTGTCTTTATACAGCCTGGACAGGTGAGAAATCCTCTTGTCAATTCACAGAAGCCTAACTATCCTCAGCCAATTTGCTTGTGAATACAAGAAACAATAGTACCTCAGTAAAAGGCATTTAGACACCTGTTGCTGCCATGCCATGTTTTCCATGACACATCTTCCATTATGAGCATTGTAGTGAATTACTCTATGAATTCTAATACTGAATCATGGCTTGTAAACATATGGTTTCCAAATTTATACCCCACTGTTAATTTTTCTCTAGTATCTTTGTTGTTTTGAAAATAGATGTCTCTTGCGTATTGTGCCTAAATGTCTCAGTACATGTCCAAGATAGATGCACACAGAATCTCCCCAGATTTGGCAGCCATGCACTGATTGCAATAACAAACACAGAATTCAGAAGGCAATAAGCCCTTTTTAAGAAAACTTAAAAATATTAATTGCATAAATTTAACACACTGTGCTTTTCTAAGGGGACTAGTAGAAAACCTTCCTTCAAATATTTGGTTTGCTTTTTCTATGATTCTGCAACACAAAGAACACAAAGCCTGGTTGGTTTGGAGTTTTTTTTGCCAGGAAAAAGAAGGTGGATGTGTGCGAGAGAACGACTATTTCTAATTTACAAGATTTACTGAGTTATATGTTGATTATATATAAGTATATAATTATTGGAACTCCACAGAAGACCCTGCAACTTGCTCTAAGGAGACAGATCCACCATCCCAAGAAACTCTTGCAGAAGTTTAAAATGGAAATCAAGGTAATATATTACAATGTATCACCCTACATGATTTCAAAGAAGTTATTAAAATGCACTTGTTTCCCTAAGTATTCTTAAAAGATTTGAGATTATTATATTATACTCTGGATTATATTCTGTGATGTCTATATTTGTATCATTTTCTATAGAGCAGATTTCAATGGCAAATTGTGAAAAAACCTACAGTTGTGTATGTGTATCCCCTAAGCACATTTACATACAGGAATACCACAGCTTTGCTAACTAGGGAATGACGTGGTCAAATGTTTCTTTGTATGAAAGGATTCCCATGTTCTATTTTTCACCTGTATATTTACCTTACATGCTAATCTTTATGCATCTTGGTGGCCCTTGATGACTGTTACAAGTAAAAGTATATTAGAATCATAGAATCCTTTAGGTTGGAAAAGACCCTTAAGATCATTCAGTCCAACCATTAACCCAGCACTGTCAAGTCGACCACTAAACCATGTACTTAAGTGCCACATCCACAGGGTTTTTTTAAATAACTCCAGCTGTGGTGACCCAACCACTTCTCTGGGCAACTTTTTCCAATGCTTGGCAACTGAATCCCTGAAAAGGTGTTAGAGTGCCTCAATTCTTCTGAGTCCACATGGATGACAAAAAGGTGATCAGGAGTGGTCAGCATGGGTTGGATAACGGTAAATCATGCTTGACTAGCCTGATTGTCTTCCACAATGAAACAACTACACGGATGGAAAAGGAGAGAGCAGTGGATCTCGTGTACCCTGAATTTAGCAAGGTTTTCAACACTGTCTCACTCATCTTCTTCAGCAAACATAGGAAGTGTGGACTGGATTAATTGACAGTGACATGTATTGAGAACTGCAACTCTGTGGAGGAGGCCCTGGGGGTCCACAGGCCAGAGGTGTTCCCTTGTAGCAAGAAGACCAATGGTATCCTGTGGTGCATTAGGAAGAACATTGCCAGCAGGGCACAGGAGGTGATCATAACCCTCTTCTTTGCCCTATGAGGCCATTCCTGGAGTGCTATATCCAGTTCTGGGCTCCTCAGTACAAGTGAGACATGGGGCCCCTGGAGGGATCCAGTGAAGGGCGACAGATATGGTTAAGTTACTGGACCATCTCTCTTGTGAGTATAGGCCTGTTGAGCCTCAGGAAGAGATAACAGAGAGTGGACCTCAACAATGTCTACAGTGTCTGAAGGGAAGGTGTTGAGAGGATGCAGTCAGGCTCTACTTGGTAGTTGTGAGCAGTAGAACAAGAATCAATGGAGAGAAAGTGATGCACAGATAGTTACACGTGAATATGCCTCACAAGAGGAGGAATGTCTTTTTATTGTGTGAGTGACCATACACTGGAACAGGCTGCACAAAGAGGTTATGAGTCTCCCTTACTGGACATAATCAAGAACTGTCTGGATGCAATCCTATGCCATGTGCTCTAGGATGACCCTGCTTGAGCAGGGAGGTTGGATCAGATGATCCACTGACTCCCTTCCAGTCTTACCTATTCTGTGATTCTGTGATTCTTTGCTGAAATTGACACAGCCACAGACACCAAAATTCATCAAAAATCAGCATGCAATAATGCATTTATGACATTGCTGTTGTTTAATCTCAAAATGAATATACTCAAAATGCATTAAATAATTATTTTCCCTACATAGATGTTAAAAAAATAACCATCATGTCAGTTAATGTCCAGAAGTTCTTTATTATTAAGTAGTGAATAAAAACTGTAACATATTTTTGTTCGTAATTATTAATTATACTGTTGGTTGCTTTTTTTTGTTTGGTTTGGGTTTGGGTTTTTAGGTTTATCAAATAACAAAGGAACAGTAAGAAAGATACCAACACAGGAACAAGCTCCCCGTTTTAGAGAGGGGCAATGGAAAGAAAGCTTGAAGTAGAAAAACACCTTCTGCAGTATCTGTTGAATGCACAAAGAATTGGAAGCATTAAAGACCCATGACTCTCTAAATGTCAGAAAACTTATGCAGGCATTTAAGTGTTTTGAAAATGTTATGCCTTTTATTAAATATTTTTTCTAAATCTTCAAAAAGAAAGAAATGAAAACCCAGCATAACAGTAGCCTGAAAGATTCTGTGACTGAGTGGATGTGATATATCTCAAAGTTTTTGCTGTCTAAAATGGGGAATTTAGCATGTCTCTACAAGCAATATACGCAGAGAGGTAGCTCCAAAGGGTGGTTTTTCTCTGTGAAGCCTCTGTAGCAGGATACTTTGCCCTGGGAATGTGGTCAAGCAACTCAAACAATGCCCTATTTTCAAGGCTGCAGTGGTGGACTGAGGGAGGGTGTATCATACTGCTTTTTGTGTTTAGTTATACTAAAACCAGTCTGACACATCAACCCTAAAATTAACGTCCTGATAGTGAGGCAAAGATTTGGCAGATAAACTGACACATCTGGACTGGAGACTAATGTGGAGACATATGACTGGCACTTTACACTATAAAAATCCAGTCCATTTTCATCCAGGAGGTTCTTCTAAAACACTCTTTCTTGGAGTGTGTATGGAGATCTCCCTTGAGAGGGATGCCTCTCAAGGTTACTCCTTGAGGCTGAATGAAAGAGATATGTCCACAGTCGTAGGTATGGGTAAGTTACATCAATCTCTACTTAGTAACTGTTTCTTTCTTTTTTGGTAATTTTAATATAGTTGCTTTAGTGTAACTGCTTTGATACAGTGCACTATACACTACTATACACTACTATACTAATAGTTTAAGCTTCTATACTGTGTAATAAATAATTCTGATTAAAATCCTTTTGTCTAATCATTTGTCATAATAAATAATTCATTTTATGTAAATAGATCTGATTTACCATCTCTAATCCTGCAAGACAGTTTTATTAAGGTTCAATCACACCTCTATAATTCCTCAAACTTAAACTGTTGACAGTCTGGAGCTAAGATTGGATTCATCTGCAATTGGATCCAGGCTGCTATCTGAGGAGTGCAAGGGGATCCTTTGTGCACCTCATGACTCAACAGAAGGCCTTTTCTAATAAACTCTTTGTTCGAAACTTCCACTCCCACCCATGACAGCCTCCAAAATTTACTTTGCTCTGTCCCACTTCAGATTATTGACTGGTTGTTTTAAAGTGCTGGCTCTTGTACCATAGTATGCATTTCAACTTTTCACCTGCTTTTTTTTTTCTGATGAAATCGAAGAAATAGATAGGAAGAAAAGCTTAAAACTATAAATTTTGAAATTATAGATTGAGTAAAGAACAAATGAATGTTGAAGAAAGCAACAGCAACAACTTGTTTTTGCCTCTAAGTGGTTGTGATAATGCTAAATTCCTGGAAGAAAATGCAGACTGCAAATTAAAATACCAAATGTGCACTTTTAGAATTTTTATTTTCATCTGCCAAACATAGCTATCTGGGGCTCAGTGGCTTATTTGAGTCAGTCAGCTGAGTCAAGTCCCTAATGTTACCATCTATATGCTAAGTTAAAAAAAAGATTTTTTCCAGCACTGTGTCATTCAGAAGGTAACATCCACAGCCTTTAGTTTTTTTAACTACATGCCTGTTCATTATGTGCTGCTTCTAGACTTGAATCACCTATCCAAAAAGAACACTTTGTACAGATGACGCATCCCTATGACAGTGTTTTTATGCAATAAGTTGATAAGTGTACTTATCACTGTACTACTGGGAACACAATGTCTCTTCCTGAGTGCCATTAATGTACTTATGACCTTCAACTGAGTCTTAGAGTACACTCTAAGAGTATTGGAAGGGAGTGCAAGAGAAAAGAAAGAGGGCATAAACGTCACTAAAATGTAGATGCATTATGGTGATGATGCTTCAGAGAAAAACAACTAGAGTGGATAAAGAAGGTGATTGCGAATGCTTTGTGATGAACATACCACTCCAGGATTCAGCAACACTGATGATAAGTCCAAGCTTTACATAGGACTGGACCTGTTCCAGTCCACCACAGGGAGACAAAACCCCCTAAATATTTATAAAAACTATTTACAACCTATATGCAGAATGTACATATAGATCCCTGTTTGATTTTCTGCTGCAGTTAGAATTTTAATGTTTTGGTGAGAGACAGTTAAGGGCAGTTTTAAATCAGCTTTAAAGAATGTAGTAAGCCAGAGCTCTCTAATAAATCAAAGGCAATTGACTTGTGGTTCAGCTATCAGCTGTACAGTGTAAAGTAATTTAACATTTTACATACAGAAGTGTAAAATAAAATATTAAAAAAAAATATTTTTATTAACTTTATTAATTAGTTTTGTTAACTATTTAGAATCCTCACAGGAAAAGATTTATTTCTGTGAAGAAGTTTTGACACAATTCTTCTTGTTATTTTTTTTCTAAGCTCTTTGTATGTCTGACTACAAAATTTATAATTTTATAATTTAGCTCCTACTTTTACCTAATCTCATGTCTGTTCAAGTTTACTGAAGCAATTTCATGGCTTCAGATGTAAGCTGCTAGTTTTTATCTGTTTTCAATTCTGTAACAAAGAGAAAAGGATTAATTTCTTTACTAGGCTATTGATTTTTACTTTTAATATAAAAATTAAGGCTGAGAATTAAATTTTAATTATAATTGTTTTCAAACAGCATTTTAAATAGCAGCTGTTACATATTTTAAATTTTATTAAATTAACCAATATATCCTAAGTGATAAAAATAAGAAAATAATATTTATTTATTTTAGAATCATAGTTCAGGAGCAATGCATCCCAACAGAAAGGAAATCAGGCAAAAACACCAGGTTGCCTCTGTGGATAGATAAGGAACTGCTGAGCAAGCTCAGAGTGCAAAAAGAAGCTTTCAGGAAGTGGAAAAAATGACAGGTGGCCTGGGAGAAATATAGGGGAATTGTACAGAAAGATAGAGATAAAGTTAGGGAAACCAAAACCCAACTAGAATTGAATTTGGCCAAGGATATTATGGTTAACAGGAGGGGCTTCTTTAGACATGTTGCAAATAAACAAACAAAAAGATGGGGATAGTGTGGGTCCTCTCCAGAAGGAAACGGGAGACCAGAAGGAAACAGGCTACCCTGGATGAAAGGAAGCTTGAAGTTCTCAACAATTTCTGTACCTAGGTCTTCAATGCCAGGTGTTCCAGCCACACTGTGCAAGTCAAAAAGAACAAATGCGGAGACTGGGAGAATTTAGGCTCCAAGCCCACTGCAGGAAAGGATCAGGTTCAAGATCATCTAAGGAACTTGAATGTGCACAAATCCATGGGACCTGATGAGATTCATCCGCAGATCCTGAGGGATCTGGCAGACAAAGCTGCTAAGCCACTATCTATCATTTGTTAAAAATTGTGGCAATCGGGTGAAGTCCCTGATGACTGGAAAAAGGGTAATATAACCCCCAATTTAAAAAGGGGAAAGCAGAAGACATGGGGAACTACAGGCCTCACAGACTACAGTCTCACCTCTGTGCCAGGCACGATCATGGAGCAGATTCTCCTGGAAACTGTGCTATGGCACATGGAAAACAAGGACGTGATTGGTAACAGTCAACATGGCTTTACAAAGGGAAAATCATGCCTGACAGAGTTACAGGGGATACAGCACTGGTGGAGGCAGAGCAACTGCCTTTGTCTATCTGGACATATGCAAAGCATTTGACGCTGCCGCACATGACATCCTTGTCTCCAAATTGGAGAGATATGGATTAGATGGATGGACTACTTGGTGAATGAAGAACCGGCTGTCTGGCTGCACAAAAAGAGTTGTGGTAAACAGCTTTTTCCCCATGGAGACCAGTGACAAGTGGTGTCCCCCAGCAGTCGATACTGGGGCTGGTACTATTCAACATCAGTAGCGTAAACAGTGGGATCGAGTGCATCTTCAGCACGTTCACTGACAACACCAAGTTGTGTGGTGTAGTCAAAACACTGGATTGTGGGGAGACCTCTTAATAGCCTCCCAGTGTCTGAAAGGGGCCTACAGGGAAGCTAGAGAGAGACTCTTTGTCAAGAGTTGCAGTGATAGGGTTACTACAAGGAGTAATGGGTACTAGTTGAAAGAAGGAAAATTTAAGTTATATATTAGGAAGAAGTGTTTTACTGTGAGGGTTGTTAGACACTGAAACACATTGCACAGGAGGCTGTGAATGCTCCATCCTGGCAGTGTTTAAGGTCATGTTGGATAAAGCCTTGAGTAATCTGGTCTAGTGTGAGGTGTCGCTGCCCATGCTGGGCAGGGTTGGGACTAGATGATCTTTAAGGTTCATTGCAACCCCCTAACATTCAATGATTCTATGATCCAGATCCTATTAAAAGAACTGTAAAATGCATAATATTTAGTTCCTAATGCCTTAGAGAACAGAGGACTAATTGTTTGGAGCATTTTTCAGTAGTTATCACACTTTTCTTCTTTAATTTTTTTCAAATTGAAAAGAAAATAAGATTTTCTCTCTTATCAACTTCCAAACTGATTTCTGGTTTGGAAGGGATTCATGCATTTTAGTGCAGTTTTACACACACACACACACACACAAAGAAAACTTCAGTTTAAGCAAGACCAAAATTTGGTCTTAAATACAAAAGCTGAAAGAAGGGTACTTCGATCGTCCTCATATGATAACAATGAACAAAAAAAGGCCCTTTATTCCCAAGAATTTCTCACTGTTTCTATAATGTTAAAATTTTCTCCTTGTTCAACCTTCTAAAGGCCATGATAGCAGCATTGTAAGTCCCTGATACTTCTACTTTACTATTCCTCTGGTACATGGAAACAAAGAAACAAAAGATTAAAAAATAGTGTAATCAAATTAAAGACCAGTTTAATGAAAGAATGAATCATAACTATTTAGAAAAATTACATTATCCAGAAACTTAATTTAAAAATTATTTTGTCTCACCAAGAAAGTCTTTGCTATAGAAGTACTCGAGGAAAACTTCTGTATACTACAAATGTTATTTAACATATCTAATCTTTTTACTTGAAAAAAATCAGATAGAAATTTCTAATCTTGATCATAAAATACCAAATTGTTTTTGAGTAAAATATGGTGATATCAATTTCTTATTGAAATTGTATTTGAATGTCCCGTAAAGATGCACTATAACCACTGCAATAAAGGAAAAAAAATAACAAATATCTATGAGAGAAGACAATAAGAATGAATTGGAAACCACCTTCATATATTGGGGTGGCAGGGAAAGCAGGCCTGTGATAAATTTAACCCCTCTATTCTAAAATACTCTGACACTACCAATTAGAAGCTTAGAATGACTTTATTAATATTCACCACCTCAAAAGTTGTCATCACTGACACTTACTATGTCATCATTTGATAAGTCTGGAACTTTTCTATTAGTTTTGGGGTTTTATCTGTTAATAAGTATTGCTTATACTTAGAATTGTAGAAATGTCTCTAAAATTATTTCAAAATTAATCAAAGTTGGATAAATTTTCATGCAAAAATCTTTCTAATGACATCATATGAGATATATAGGACCTGTGGGTGCAAGTGCCCTAGACATTCCTGCTAAAATAATTCTTGCATGTGAACTTAATGCTTTCTAACAGATATGTCCTGAGTCATGTCCAGTTATGTGAGAAGGGAATTAACAGACTCCTGAGTAACAACAGATAATACAGTATTACATTACAAATCAGAGCTAAACATCTCTCTGACAATCATTTTCTGCAGTGATTTTCACTAGCAGAAACTAAATGGTTCTGCCTTTTCATTATGGCTGAAATGTAAAGGTATAGGAAATTTCTTTTGCCTGACATATGTCATATAAAGGTACAATCTACTTTTTAAAAAAAGAAGCAGCCCCACATTATTTTTTCCAGGTTTACTTAAATAGATTTTCTGAGAAAAGTGCTCTTTCCTTCTTCAGCGAGGAATGTGACCTTACTAATCCAATGCAGATTCACAGAAAACAGAAATGGATGTTAGAAGTTTATTACATTTTGAATTTTCTTAGAACAAGATGGACCTGACTGCCTTTGAAAGCTCTAGTTTGCAAGGCACAAAGGCAAAACCTGTGCATTCCCAATGTGTGCATCTCTTGTTTGCCAGTGTGGAAGAAGGAAGAGGTCTAACTGAAAGACAGAGTATACGTAGGAGCTCTGGGAACAAAACTGTACTAGTTGTGCAAGGAATAAGCGGAAGTACGCCAGTATCAACACAGTGCTGTGTTACCCTGGAACAGTCTTTCCTCAGACAATAGCCCAAAATAAGTAAATATCCAAGGTGTTCCCCATGTTCTGTCCAAATTAGTGGGTAAGGAATGTTTGGTTTTGTGAGACAAATACCAGGAGTCATCTTCCATTTATTAATAATACCCTTTTTATCAATCTTCAAAAATCTGAACCCTGTCTAAAACCATTCTAAAAAGCCAAAGAAACAGCTCGGACAGTTACAAGCACAAAGCCTTCTTTACAATAACTAGTGACATGGGGAAGTCCCCATCACTGGAGATTTTTAAGGTAAGATGGGACAGGGTAGTAGATAGTTTCATCTAGGCTCTTTTTTCTCATGAAAAGTGATCTTTCAAGGTCCCTTCCAACCTGGGCAGTTTTGTGATTCTGCTGAAAGTTTATAACAAGGCCTGGCTGCACAGGAAGAGCTTTCTGCTCCCCACTCCCTGTTGTACGAATTTGCCTTTCAGAAGTTCTGGTCACTCTCTGACGAAACTGCAGAAGGGCTCTAGAGGACATTTTCTGTTGTATTCCCAGTGGAATTCAAGACTGCTGGTAACAGGGATCTTTTCCTACTAAAATGCAGTGATGACATCTGGTAGCCCTTTATGGATAGCTGCTCCCCATCTGTTTATTGACTTGGTCCCACTTTAATGAATAGAAATCAGATAAAGCTAATAACAAGTGTTTTTCTTCTTGTTGTTGCTGGTTAAAGATTTATTTAGGAGCACAGAAAATGACCATGCAGTTTAATCTGTCTGGTTATAAGCCTTGTTTTCTTATTTATATACTTAGATATTTTAATGACGATAAACTTAGGTAGTGCATGATTTTAAAAATTGCCTGGTCCCATGTTTTATTCTGTTCAATTTCCCTAGTAATTTAGAAGAAAGTTGTCCTTGCTTTGCAATTCCTCAGATAAGACTTGACACACATCCCACATATTGTTAGCTGGGTGATCAGAAATAAATGTGTTGATTTCTTGATAATTGTAGAAATTAAAGATTGACCTAATTAATACATTAGGTTTTTTTTTTCATCTTGCTAAAATAGAAATGAGGTTTTAAATGTCTCTTCTTTGACAGACTGCAAAATATTTTTCTGTGAAGAGGAATAAATACGTTTGAAATGTTCCTTATGGGATTTAGAATTCCACAACTACATGATGATGGAGCAGAAGAGATTTTCCATCCTCTCTGCCTTTCCGGAGAGTGAGAATTGGAAGGATTGCTCTTTTCACCTGTGAATAATTAGAAGTGACATTGTGACATTGGTTCTTGTGTTTGCACAGCAAAGTTCTGTGTGGTGTGTGATGCCACTCTTGGAGGTGGCATATATCAACTCTGGGTGGAAATGTCAATGACAGAGAAAACCCTCAGAGTATTTCTCCTAATATTTAACCCTTTAGGGGAAAACTTATAATTATTGAACTTTCATGCACCTAAGTATATCTGAGTTAAAGTAAAGCAGTTTCAGCTCAGAGTGAAACTGCCATCCCTGAGGAAACTTTACATTCAGAGTCTGCCAGGAAACATTTCTGCACTTTGCAGTACCTACTGGGTTTTTTTTCTTAATTTTACTTCATTTTTTTCTCTATCTTTTATTTCTCCATTTTTTTTCACTGCATTGGCTAATTTTTGGAAATATGTCCTTAATATATTTTTTATATTTTATCTTTCTATCAGTAATGAACAATTATATTGTGGTAATTTATGATTCAATTTATTTTTTATTGAACTGGTTCATCTACTTTTTTTTTTTTTAACCAATTGACTGTTCAGTTTTAGACAAATATTTCAAAATAATTTAGATATATTTTCTTTCATTTAATCTTATGACAGAAGTTTCACATGGTAAATAATAACAACAGTTCTTATTAATATATCCTCTATATATCCTAATCCTGGTCATCGTTACTTCTGCCCACAGTAAAACATATTTTTTACTATGCTAGATCTTTCCTGCTTAATGTGAATAAATTAAAAAATACTTATTTTTAGGGTTGAAATGGGGATAAATTATTAAATTGTTAGTCAGTTATGATATGAAATAAATATTGAAACCCCAGTTTGCAAGTAACTGAGAAAGTATAGTCTCGTTGTTTCATTCAGCACAGCCAAATCTATTGCCTCCCATCAAACCCAAGTCATAGTTAAAAGAATCATTTCACAGGCTACATTTCTCAGTAGTGTCACATACGGGTGTACACGTGCACTAGTATTTCTTTATCTACTCTTGTAATGGCAGCTATAGACACAGAAGCAAAACTGAAAATAATTATCAAATAGGTTATCTTGTTCAAATACTGCATGCATTATATTTTCTTTTTTACAAATACAGTCTGAAAGTGAGCAGTAATTTTTGCCTCACTTTGTGTGTCTGAACAGTGATGGTCCTGATGATATTTTTTTGCAGACCCTGGCTATATCTGGGGACATCACACTGGCCCTAGTATCAGGCTCAGGTTTAAGAAACAGAGCAGCCAGCTGCATCCCCACCACATTAGGTATAGAGCTCAGGCTTGCCTGTGGCACCCTCTCTGCTAGCGGCAGAGTGTGACAGTGGGGCCATGGGCTGAGACTGGGATATGACCCGGTCCCTGAGTGTCTAGATGACTGGACGGTCTTAGAGTTCTCTGTGGTGTTAATGAAGGTGAGGTTATTGATTACTAAGAAAAGACTCTATGTTTGTGCTTGTGGAAATTTTTTTGTACGCACCAGGTCAAC
This sequence comes from Myiotriccus ornatus, assembly GCA_036023395.1. Lineage (NCBI taxonomy): Eukaryota > Metazoa > Chordata > Aves > Passeriformes > Tyrannidae > Myiotriccus > Myiotriccus ornatus. Next base: position 4,295,834 of record JAYRBT010000093.1, read on the forward strand.
ACCAGCAGTGCATCCTCCTGCCCTCACCTGTGCAATGACTGCAAATGAGTACATTGGACCCCTTTGCTCCCTTACCTCCTCTGTCCTGATCTCATGATTTCAACATCTAATCTTTTTGCCCTCTCCTTACTTACCAGGTTCCTAGTGTTGGTTCCACTTCATTTCCAGCAGCCATTTCATTCTTCTGTTCTTGTATTTCACTATCCTTCTTGCACAAGCCATATCTGCAGCTTTGGCACCATGAATCATCTTTAATTCTTAAACTTAACCCAATAATTTGAAATTAGCTTGAGGCACTTGGTAGTTAAACCCATGCCATCCCACTGACATGTGAGGACATTAGTGACGTGCTCTGCAAGGTAAACAAGTTCTCCATAGGACAAACAGAGCATTCTTGGTGAAACTGCTTTCTTGGGTGCCTCAAGAGATAGCATACCTCAGTTCTAGATTAGGAGCCCCTTACTGCATTTTTTGCTGACTTCTAGTATCTCTCTGTCCTTCTAAGCATCTTTGATTACCTCTCCTAGCTACACAGCCTCATCAAATGCTGTATTTTTTGGTACTTACATACCCGTATAATAATACATAACCCTTAGACCACATCCACAGAGTCATATGTAGGATATGTATTTCATTCCCCATTTTTCTTCTGTTCATATGATCCTATTTTACAAAAACCATTGACAGGCTACAGACATATTTTTAAAAGAAATACACTGGAATTTATGTTCTCAAAAAGACCGAAATTTTCAATTGCATAGGTTTCATTGCTAGTCCAAAATCTGTGGAGAGACATAACTTCTGGCCTTGTGAAATGCTGGCATTTAGTCACTGTAGCAACATTATTAGGATTATTTCAGTACGAGCAAAGTTCAGTCCCAGATATCTTCTTTTGCCAAGTACAAAGATCATTATTTTTCAGTTAGATACTTGTTTATTCGACAATTGTCATGCAGAAATTTTGCAGGTTTGAATAGTCCTGGCTTCACTTATACTGTTTTAAATATAAACATAATAAGGGTGTGTGTTTCCTTATCTATTTTTTCTCATCCCATGATAAGATCTATGATATTAATCTGATAGTTCAGGGGAAAAAAAAATCTTATTCTCTAGAAAATACTTACACTTTTAGAACTTGGGTATTCCACAGTGAAGCTTAAGCTGAATATTTTTATTCTGTCAACAGGGTTTCTAAGAAATCTAGACTTAATAACTAATAGAGGGAGTGTGAATGATGGGTGAAACTACCTGATGAGGCACTTGCTTTTATTTTAATAGGGTTTTTATTCCAAAAATCAGAAAGTGAAGTGTTTCTAGTTTCATTCTTTTAGCAGCAGAAAACTTGTGTAGACCCCAGTACAGGTAATATTTTTAAAAATACAATGAAAATATTATAGTGACTAAATTTATTGAATTTATCTTCCTGTGTAATGCTAAAAATGGCTGTAATTCCTTCTTTACATTGTGTAATCATTGTAATTGCATAAATTAGTAATGAGGAATATATTGGAAATAAAGCTCACCTTAGAAGTTCAAATTTAATTATAGTTCCTTGAAAACAGACTTCTACAGTTTCCCTCAATTAGTGTTGAGATTGACTTATCATTTTTATTTCACCATTTCTTTACATCCTAAGCCATGACACATAATACTGCTAAACTTATCAAAGATTGAATCTGCACATAATCTTTAAAGAAGCAGTTGCTAACAGTAACACTGCTGTTTATTTTCATGGCAAATTCTGCCAGGCAATTTCTGTGGATTAGGATAATCTTATTGCCTTCTACTTTATGATATCTTTTAAAAGCTGAAACAGATCATAAATCTATAAATTCACAATTTCTATTGAAAATATTTCTCTTTTAAATGGGGATAAGTTAAAATCACATGCACAACAGTTCAGGGTAAAATTGCAGAATCACAGAATGAGTTAGGTTGGAAGAAACCACAGTGAGTCATCTGATCCAACCTCACTGGTCAAATAGGGTCTCCTAGAGCACATTGCACAGGGTTGTGTCCAGACATTTCCTGAGTATCTCTACTAATGGAGATCCCACAACCTTTCTGGGCAATCTGTTCCAATTCGCAATCACCTGCACAGTAAAGAAGTTCTTCCTCATATTCGGGTGGAACTTCCTGTGCACCAGTTTCTGCCCATTGCCTCTTGTCCTGTTGCTCAGCACCACTGAGAAGAGGCTGGCTCCATCATCTTGACACCCTTTCTTCACATACTTATATATGTAGAGTATCCTCTCAGTGTTCTCTCTCGAGTCTGAACAAGCCCAACTCCCTCTGCCTTCCACAGAATCATAGAATCATCTAAGTTGAAAAGAACTTCTAGATTCATTGAGTCCAACTGGATGTCTCCAGGAGCTCCACTTGTCTCTTGTACTGGGGAGACCAGAACTGGACACAGCAAAGCCAAATGTGGCTTCACCAGGGCTAAGTAGAGAGTCAGGAACACCTCCTTTGACCTGCTGGCAGTGCTCTTCCTAATGCACCCCATTGTCTTTCTTGGCCACAACGGCACACTGCTGGCCTATGGACAACTTACTGTCTACCAGGAGTCCCAGGTCCCATTCTGCAGAGCTATTTTCTGGCAGGTCAGCCTCCAGCCTGTGCATGGGGTTATTCCTCCCCAGGTGCAGAACCCTCTGTTTGCTCTTGTTGAATTTCAGAAGGTTCTTCTCTGACCATCTCTCCAACCTGTGGAGGTCCCTCTGATGTGCTGCACAGCACTCTGGGGTATTGGCCACTCCTCCCAGCTTGGTGTTGTCAGCACCCTTGCTGAGAAGGCATTGTGTCCCATCAAATAAGTTAAACATGGCTGGACCCAGTGCTGATCTCTGGGTAACACCACTAGCTACAGGCCTCCAAGTAGTCTTGATGACACTGATCACAACCCTCTGAATGCTGCCATTCAGCCAATTCTCAGTGCTGCTCTCTGTCCTCTAATCCAGCCTGCTTTTACTGATTTTGCTTATGAAGATGTTATGGGTGGCAATGTCAAAAGCTTTACTGAAGTCCAGGTAGACAACGACTGGTGCTCTTCCGTCATCTATCCGGCCAGTTGTCCCATTGTAGAAGGCAATCAGGCTGGTCAAGCGTGATTTCAGTTTGGTGAGTCCATGCTGACTACTCCTCATACACGTGCTTTTACATGGCCTCCAGGATGAGCCTCACCATCATCATCTTTCCAGGGACTGAGGTGAGGTTGACTTGACAGTAGTTCCCTGAGTCCTTCTTCTTGCCCTTTTTGAAGACTGGGTTGACATTTGCTTTGTTATGTGATACATATGTGAAGCATATGTCATTAGTAGCTCTTTAATTTGGTTAGTGCGTTTCAGAGCACTATCCAGAACTATTTACCCATCTTCTGTGTGTAAATGGGTCCAGACTGAATAATGACCCCATGGATTTGAACTTCTAGAAAGAATTGATTTTGGATCCTCCTGCATTCCTTCATAAAATTTGTTCTTTCTGAGTTTTAAAACAAGAGGTAAACCAATGTGAAGTAGTTAAAGAAGAGTCCATATCCCTATTTTATTAAAAGTATGCTCTTCTTTTCTATGGTAATTTTTTCTAGCTCAGGACCATTGAACTATCTGTGGTTCCAAATAACCTTTATATGGTAGTGTGTCTTTTGGAAAAGTTCAGCCTTTTAGAAGTGGTAAGCAGTACTTTGCAGGAAAATATCTACAGGTTCCAGGAACAGAATCCATATTACTATTATCATACTTTCTGTCAGTTGGTTTAATAGGCGAAAGACCTAAATACGCAGAACTATATTCATCTTCCAGCTTACAATAAAATATGTTAATTTTTGCAGCTGTGGCTGTCATATTCCATGGTAGACAAACTAGTAGACAAAGAAGTAAATTTCTTATTTTATGCTGTATATTACTCTGAAACTGCTTAAGGAGAATATTGCATTCTTAAAAGATAAAAATACATTCCATGTTTTTCAAAGCTAACAATGTGCAGCTTTGGAGATATTTCAGCAAGTACACAGGCTTAACAAAAGTTCAAAATTTGCAGTTTTTATTTTTGGAAAAGGAAATACAGCAGAAGTTACAATTAAGTACAAGTGCTTTGTTGATTCAAAGTAATATCTGGGTTTGCAGATATTATCTGTTTCTCTCATTTTTGTCTGGTGAAAAACTACAGGATTATGCAGGCACCTCAAAGAGAAAAATTGATCCTCAGTCAGTAACACATTTGTAAAAATGTTCAGCTGCCCTCACATCTAAGGATGTTGCTAATGGCACACAATATCCATTTGTTAATGAACAACGTGCCTATCTTTTTCCATTGTGTAATTCTGAAATGCACATATAGACAATTAGACCTATAGAAAAATGCCCCCCCAAAAGATATACTATATATTTTTGATTTTTCTCCCTATTTAAAAATAAGTTAACTGAAATATCTATTCATTGCCATCATAATGTCTTGCTTATTAAAACCACATGCAGCTTTTGTTGGATGTATAGTTTTTGTATTATTATATGACTTTTCAGTAAAAAAATATGAAACTTTTAAAATAGTATGCAACTACAGACTTAAGCTTTAAAAATCAGAAACAAAATTTCCTGAAACCTCCTTTTTTCTAACTGAATGAATAGTTTTAATGTAAATATTTCTTAATTAATATACTATCATGCAAAAAACCAAAATTATATAATTATATAGAATTTAAGAAAAATTTATCCAGAGAGAAGTTATTAAAACCAAATAATTGTAGAAATATGAATATGTTATGCATATATACACAATGCTTTATATGAACTGTTTATCTTAGTCTAATATCTGAAGAAATTCAGTATTTTAAGGAATTCTGTATTCTCTTTGAAAGGTATTATTATTAATTTTTTAAGAGTGAAAATGTGTCACCCCTGATTCTGTTCTGCTTCAGCAAATGTATTCAAGTGAAGTGTCATCTCAGTTCTGAGTTCAACCTTCACCTCCACTTCTGTGTGTACAACCAGCTGTTGTGGAAACTCATGACTTGAGACAAATAATTAACAAAAAAAATTATTTTACAAAACCAGTTAAAAATCTCTGCCAATGTTAGCCGCTTACATGTCTGGGATGTCAAATGGAATTGGTACTACACAGCTGACTCAAGAATTCTTAAGATTTAGAAGGGTAACCTGAAATGTTAAATCACTCCCTGAAGAAGGCAAGGGCTCTCAGCCTTGAGGAGTTCCCTTGGGTAGCCTCCTGACCCAAGGGGAGAGTTCCCAGCTGCAGGCTCACTGCTTAGAGGACGCCCAAGAGTCCCTCTTGTGGGACTAGTCATGTCCCACCACGTCCCCCACTAGATGTGCCCCTAGTCTAGTCATTGCCTGAGGGATGTCTGACCTTCTGTCCTTCTGCAGTCACCATGCAGATATAGTAGGTCAGTCTACACCGGGACTGGTGCAGAGGCCAGCATTAGGTAACTCTGGTCAGTTATGGTTCACCAGCTGGAGGGCCTGGACCTCAGCTAGAGCAGTGTGACGGCTCCACTTGACCCTTTTAACCAAACTAGCAATATTTTGGCATGGGCTCCACAGGAGATAAAACTCAAGCCGTAGCTGGGACAAGATCTTCCCCAGGAAACCCACAAAGGGACAGAGTGACCCAGTGATATTGATGCATATGAGCTTGGAACAATGATCATAGAATTAACACATGAATAGTGTGTGATTTCTCCAAGATTCATTTGTCAAGGAACAAAGAAAGTTGTGGTTACACAACAAGGAATCTCATGCACACCTTTCCTTTTACGAGTGTTTTGACTATAAGCCATCACTTTATCCCATAAAAATGACAATCTTAGTGAGTGTCCTTTGAGCTCTCCCTGCTAGGCATGGCTGCATGGCAGTGATCTCCCCTTGAGCTGGCACACTTCTCAAGGTTGTTCCTCAGGCCTAAGAGACTTTCTACTAACAACAGCAGATCCATGAATGAGTCCAATTCAAGCTCTTTCTAAAATTACAACTGGACAGCATTCTAGAGACTCTCCCCTTGAGCTGGCATGCCTCTCAAGGTTTGAGATTCCTTACCTGAGACTGAGATATCCTTTCTTATCCAAGGTGGAGAGAACTCCTTATTTGGAACAGATCCTTGGTAAGTGACTAATAACATGCCAAATAATATTAATGAAATCCATGTAGTTGTTTCCTTTAGACATAAACCACCAATCAGCTATGAGACTAAGACTGGACCTAGCCACATCTAAGCTTTTTCAGGAGTTTAGGAAGCAAGAGGTCCACTATAAAACTCATGACTCAGTGGGAGAGTCTTCAGTCTCTGTACAAATCATTCTAAGTCAATTTTGACTTGATTTTCATTGTATATTTCATCCATGTAGGAAGTAATAGAGTGAACCTTACCATCAAACATTTTTGTTTCATTTTTATAAATTCATATTAAAATCATTTTTGCTAATACCTTTGATGGCGATTCTTTGAGTGACCTTAAATTGCTCATTCAAAACATGTACACATGCCACATCAACATATTGTTTTACAAAAATAATTCTAGACCAGCAAACCATATTAAGCTTTCCTTCAAAGCAAGAATGAAAATATAAACTAATATATTTGCTTGTTTAGTCTGCTCATTTTTTCTGCTCTATATTTAAAACAATGTTGACTTTCAAATATCCCTTGAATAAATGCTTAATAAGTCAATCTACAGGCATAGGCCATATGCAAAAACAGACATGCCAAAAGAACTACAAAGACTCGGGATCCTTTGCAGCAACAGAGCTATGCACAGCATATGTGAATTGAAGATACGAGCCAAGAGACACTGGAGGCAGGAAAATTACCAAAACTGCAGCATCTAAACAGTCCCGCAGTTTGAACAGTCAGGTAGAGTCCCATTCACTTGAAGAGATGTTTTAGCCTTTTGAAGTTCAGCTTGGGTGATTTAGAATGGACACGGGTGAAATTTGTGCTTTTAATTTACCTTTATGGCAGAAATGAAAGTCTGAAAAAAAAAAACAAAAAAACAAACCAAACAAGCAGACCCTACTTTCAGACTGTAAGAAAGATACCAATGTGTACTTGATGCACTATTAAACCATGGCCTGTTCATGTATCACTTCGTGTGCATGCAGATGAAGTAGTAACCACTTTGAGAAAACTGCGGCTCACTCTAACATTGTTTCTGTACTTCACTGGAAGCAAATGGATAAATGCTATTCACATTCTAACCACTTGAGTTTGAAACTAGGCACACTCACCCAATGTCTATGTATTACACTAAACATCCAGCCTTTTCTTTTTACCTTTTCTTTTTACCTTTTCTTTTTAAAAGGAAATAAAACTTGAGCCCACTTGATCCATCAGCTGAGGGAAAGATCTGCCTAGGATGACGTTGCTTAAACTAGAGACAAAAGGTGGTGTTCAGGCTGTTCACTTTGAGGACAGCCATTGCAAATTCAGTGGTTCCCTTAGACCTGAAATACAACCATCAGAACTTATATTTAAGACTGGCCTTCCTCAGTAGAGCCACTCTGACTGCTTAGCAAGTATATTTCCTTAATAGGAAGATTCTGGTCTCTTCTAGTTTGAATCCCTCATCAGCTTTCATTTATGCAGATGCTCATAGATACAGAAGAGTTGTCCAGGAAGAAAACACTGATGAATCAATGGGAACAAACTGATCAGACTGCAGAAAGATCGGTCAGTCATGGCTGAAATCCTCCAACTCTTCTCTTTTATATCCAAACCATGGTTGAAAACTATTTAGCTTTCACTGAATGATTTCACGCAAAAGATGTCTATGACAGTGTGACTGGGACAATGGTCAGTCTCATGATTTAGTTGGATAAGTAGTCTCCTCAAGTCCTCATGCCCATTCAATCTAGGGCAAATACAGAGATATAACGTAGAGGATCTCTTTCCAAAGCAAGTGAAGACACAGTCATTTATTATGAGAATCTGTAGTTAATTTGTACATATAATTTCATTTGTACTCTGGCTTACCACCAACATTTGCACTCTGAAAAAATCCATTTCTAAATTTAAATGTCTCTAATTTAAAATATAAAATCTGTTTGTCATAACCCAGTATCATGGTTTTACCACTTCATACTGCAGACAAGTGTCATTTAGAGAAGAGAAAAGGTTGCCAAAAGACAAGCAACCTCATCCTGACAAGTCTTGGCTAATTGTAAGCAATAATAAATGGTTGAACAGCAACCAAAGAAATAATTAATTGAGTGGTGAGTTCAGTTGGCACAGATTTTCATCCTGATAGTAGTTCCCCACTGCAACAGTGGACATGGCTGGTTGGAGCCTCTGGCTCCTAGCCTCTTGTTTACCGATTTATCCATGCTTTTCATTAGGTGGGTTACATATCATAGCAGGGTGACCAAGTGTTGGGGTTTGACTTGGCTACTGCCTTTTTGGGCAGTTTTTGCCTGCATTTTTCACTAAAAAATGTCGTGGTTTGCTTTGGGTTAATTTGCTTTTACACTTTCTACACAATTACTATTAGTTGAGAGAAGGTTTATGTAGACAAAAGAGACTGGATTTTGGAAAATAACATGAACATTTATTACTAGCAAAATAAAAACTACTTAAGAACTATAA
>JAYRBT010000093.1:4311401-4342470 GCA_036023395.1 Myiotriccus ornatus
ACAATGTCCTTAAAAGGCTTGAGCAAATCAAAGCACATGAAAATTCTACAGTCAGGCTACTTTTTCTAGAGCATGCTCGATCTGATGACCATGAATTGAGAACCCAGACTGAACCTTCCTTTGCTTGTCTCTTCAATGCCTCCTTATAAAGGTAAGGATCTCATCATAATGAAAAACTGTCAGTTTTAAATGAAATTAAAATACCACACATCTATTTACATATGCTCAGAAAACCTGGACTTTCAGGCTAAATGAGTTTTGCCCTTATTTTTTAATGGGATTGAAATTGCATCAGTTGTAGTGTATTACATGCCTCAGTACACAGTAAGTTTTGAGAACAGAAAATGATGAAACAGAAAATATGGTAGCTTAAAACTTCATATGGATATACAAATTTCATAGAATGAAATAAAAATGATAACAGATACTTTTATTATGAGTATAAAAATAACCCCAAATGTGCACAAGAAGAAATTATAAATAATATCCTGAGACACTCTAATAACTAAATAGGAAATAAAGGTAGTCTGATACAGCATTTACATTCTAATTGCATGTAAGATGTGAGTGTTATAGTGGGAAGAAAAAAAAGAACAGAACTCTGTTGGTGAAAGCTCCCCAGCAAAGTGTAAAATAGTTTTAGGATATATTAAAATTTAGAGAAAAATGTGGTTTCTAAGAACTAACCCCAACTAGTGCTGAACAGCTTGAGCAGAGAAATAAGCAAGGTAAAGAAGTTAAACTGGGTGGTACAGAAACTGGAATAGCTCAATTCTTAATTACAACATTAAACTTTACATTAACTCAAGCACTGTTAATTTTTCTGTGATAGCTCGTCATTCTAAATTATATCCCACAAAACTGGTAACTGATCTCTAGGTCTTGCTATTGGATATGAAAAAGAGAATCGTTTTGCCTGCTCAAGTTGTGTAAATGCTAACTGATTTTCTATAATATACTTAATTTCTACTTTGCCATGGGTTTATTTTATATTAACAATTCTAAAAACAGTCATAGGATTTTCTTCCCCTGCTATTTTGATTTTGTCTTTTTAACTCCTAGCCACAATTTGAAAACTCCTTGATCAGTCACCAGTATTAGAGGCGAACACAGAGTCTTTGTTGTGCCTGTAACAGCACCACCAGCACAACAGTAATTGAAGCGTTTTGGCATTTTTTTTAATAGGCGTATGTTAATTCAGAACGTAACACCTTTAGGTCTCCCACAATTTGACACTGTCACTATTCTCACACTGGTTACTTACAGTTGATTAAAACCCAGTTTAAAACACTAAAATGGAATGACAGACAGTAAAAGGATTGAAAACATTACACATTCCTCTTGCTCCTATAACTGTAACAGCTCCTACTGACATTTTTTTTTATTGGAAACAGAGCAAAAGTTAACCAGGAATAATCACTGAGCTTTCTTTATTTAATCTACTGTGAGAATACCTGGAGTGTTAATGAAAGTAATGATATCTGAAGCAGGAAAATAGAAGGATTTTAGGAAGGACAGATGTAACCTTAGAGGAAAAACACTTGCAGCTACTGAGTAAAAAGGTAAATAGTGATTATGTCCTTTGGACTAAGAAGTCACTTCAGATAACCATTTGGAAAATGCTACTAATAAATATTAAATCGAAAACTGAGCTGTAAGAAGTTTCTCAGGTAACAGTAAAAAAACCGAACTAAACTAAAACAAAAAAGAACAGATTATTAATGCTTGGGTATCTGACTAAAACAGTTCTGATAATGTAGCATAAAAAAATCCAACCACATCTGCTTTCCTTACCACAAAGCATAAACTTAATCTTCTTTACACATGCTATAAATTTAAATTATTTAACTTTTAGTCTCTATTTGCTAAATATGGATGTAAATTAAATGAGAACTGAGCCCTAAATTGCTATTTTCCATTATTCCAAAAGAGATTGTGTACGAATAATGCCATAACAAATACTAATCATATGCATAGCATTTAAAATGTTGAAAGTGCATTATAAACAGCAATGAATTGGCAGCATAGGACTATTTGCCACTGTTTTCTTTTAAGTATCTTCATTTACCTTAGATTTGAGGGATTTCACCCACTAAAGTTAGGTTTTGAAATAAATAAATATTTATCAGTGCAAATAGTGAATGGGTAAGAAACAAAAGATTTGTACTTTTACTAAACAATTTGTAATAGTCTGTATGGAATGTTTACAGTAGACAGTCTATTAGTTTATCAAGTTTTCAGAGCCAAATGTGTATTAAAGAAAGACTGCAAAATAATTAATTTCAACAATTCATTCACCTAATGCTGAAATTTATTAATGCCATTTGAAAGAAAACACGATGCAAGAAATGCTGAGGATTAAGCCCGTATACACAAAAATTCTGCTCTTGATACCTCAACCATTAATGAAGTCATATCATGGAATCTCTGTAGTACTTTTGAGAATGATATTTAATTATGAAAACCAACATGTTAAAGTTCTGGTTAGAGGGCAATGCATGTCTGCTGACTATACAGTTTTAAAACATCTTTAGGACTCAGTCAATATTAAATCAGTAGACCTGTTCCCCAGGAGCAGCAAAACTTCTTTCAGTACACATGTTCTTTCAATATAGAAAATAACAGATTTGAGTAGTCATACTCAAGTGACACTTTACTGACAAAGCAGCTGCCTTCATAAAAATGTAAAAACCAGTGAAACATGAGACTTCATAAAGGTAATAAAAATCAACCTAAGAAAATTACTAAAGAAATAGCTAAATTAAATCTCTTCGACCAGTAAAAGTTCTTCTTCAAGTTTATTGCAGGTGGTCATCCACAGAAGAAAACTGTAACAGAAGAGATTTTTTTCATTCAGACACACTGCTTTCCTCAAAGACAACAAGAATTAGAAAGGTAGCCCTTGGGGAGGGAGTAGGGTGGGGTGGGGAAAGTAGGTCTTGTTTGTATGAAGAAATAGAACCGAAATAGAATGTCAAGCTTCATAGGATAGGGCTCTTTACACTGCTCAGTTGGCTCCTGTTCAACCACGTTTACCATGACAAAGTTCAAATCATTCCCCTCACAGCTAACTAAGGAAACAACAGAAAAGTTGTCTGTTAACAACAGAAATGTCAGAAACAACAAACTAATTTTAAGATTACTTTAGAACAATAATCAACACAAACACTTCAAGGCTGAAGGACAGAAAAATCCCACCTCTCCTGAGCAGTTTTGATTATCCCGTTCTGGAAGTCCTAGTGCACGACCTGCTTCAGAGCCAACCTGTTGCCTCACACACTATCGCAGTCTGAACACTGCTGCACACTGGGGCATTCATCCTCTCTTCCTTTAATATGTGATACTTCATAAAGCTCAAGCATTTTCCCAACTGATTTGGTGCTCTTCTTTTCAACTCCAGGCATGCACGCTGTAAAACGTAGCACAATGACTGAAGCATTCCCATAAAATTTTCTGCTATACTAATGTTCCAGCAACTGACAAAAAAATCATCAATTGGTTTTGCTTTGGAGATCACTCCTCCAACTGCATTTATAGAAACTTGACAATGGATCTTGGACTTAGAGGTTTGTCACTTGGCAACAAATTTAGTAGTGTTGTGCCTAGAATTTTCCTAACAACTGCTTCCCAGAGTCAGAGTCAGATATACAAGGGTTCTGTATAAAATTGAACATTAAAACATTTTTTGCTTTCAATGAAAATCTGAATTACAGTAAACATGGAGAATGTATTAAATGTTTTTATAATTTCTCAGCATGTTAAATACTATTTTTGTTGCTAACCTTTATTTCCAGTATATATCAAGTTAAACTAAACCTCGCTTTTTATGCAGCATACGTGTGACACTCTGAGGTGTATCAAACATATAGTTCACTTTAAGAGCCTATTTCATCCTAAAAAAGTTCAACAACAGTAGTATACTCCACTACAAAATTCTTCCATTTTCTCCAGACTTACATACATTGCTTTACTGGGGTGGGCACAGATATGCCTGAAATCAAACCATAATAAGTGACGCACTTGAAGATTCAGTCATGCCAGACGTTATTTAGAGGATGGACTTGTCTAAATTCCCTAAACTTCTCTTAGTTTGACTTGGTGACTGTTAGTACATTCTATAGCAGAATAAAGACCAAATATGATGGACAAGAGCCAAGAGTCCATCCTCCACTGATCTGCAAATAATTGAATTAAAAGTTCATGAGTAATATGACAATTTCTCCATATGTTAATATACAGCTTGCCTTCTACAGAGTGCATTACTAGCTACTGGGAGATACTCAGGTTTTGTGGGCACAGCATTACACGACATTCGTATTTCTCAGGAATCCACACTTGAACTAATGGAGTCACAGTGGTTGTTATAATATTTGCCAACTGTGAAAACACATGCAATCCAAACAGCAAAAATCACACCTAAAATGCAAATCACCTCTCACTATATAGGTCTGACTTTGTTCCGCTGCTGGAGTAGTTAAGAGTAGTGTGACTAAACTCACTGAGTTGTGTTGATATAAATCTTGTGTGACATTAGCTTCAGGCGTAAGCCTACATCGAATGTTAATAATTGTTTTAGAGCTTTCAGTACCAGAAGGATAGAAAAAGAAAAATGTAGAAAGGGTTTACATGCAATGAACAGACTTAAAACCTGCATATGGGGTTGTCAAATGCTACATCATTCAGGTAACTGATGCACATATGAGTGGGTGGGGTAGTCACAGTGCAGTCAAGTGATGACATAATTTATGCGGATGTACAGAATCACTAAAAGTGGATTCTAAAACTACTGACTACTCTTGTGTGTTCACATCTGCTTGGGCAGCGATGCCTGTGCTTGACAAACTCACGTCACAAATGAATGGTTAGGCTGATTAAAGAATTGTCATCAAAGAGATTGTCAAAAAAGAGGGTTTAATATAAATTTGTGAAAGTGCAATTTTAACAGAGTTCAATGACAAGATTCATTCTGTTACTACAGAGATGAAGAATACACAAGGAAGTCAGATTAGAATCAGTTTAGAACAATATTCATGGAAACTGGGAATGCAAAAGTGTGAAAATGCAAAGGATATGGATACAAAAAGATAAGGGTTCAAAAGGGTTTGGCAGCATTTAATCATTTACTAATTTCATATTTATACAGTTATTTAAAAATATTTGCTACAATTATAACAGTGACTTAAAAATGAATTCAGGATAACAAATTCATACTATAACCAATTCCCACATAGGGGCACAGATAAAGAGTTATATACATCTATATCTATGTGTTTAAAGGAATCTATCAAACATACCTCTCGAGTTCAGTCAAATGCTCATATCAAATCCCTTAGTGCTTCTGAATTGCTATGGATTGAACCCAAGGAGCACATGTGTGTGGAGGCAGTACGGGCTCAGGCTTCATCATCAGTGGCAGTCTTTCACGTGTTGCACACTGGAGAGCTGGCAAGCTCCAAAAGGCACCCCAGTGGCAGAGAGCGCTGGCACAGCTGCCCAGAAGAGCTCAGAGTGCTTCACTTGGGACTGCTCTTCATCGAGTCATGAGATGATTTGCTTTAGTCATCTCTCACTCTCCATCCTGACCATAACCCAAGTTGGTAGCTACTGGACTTTTTTCTCGCAAAGTCAAGTAACGATGAACTTGGGCCACTTGGGCCCCTTTTTCAAAAGGTCTCATAACAATGGTACCATTTCACTTGGGTTACAGTTCAGGTAAGAATACTAGGAAATTCTAAAGTTTGCTAAAGCAACAGCTGTAGGAAATTCCTGCTGGCACAAAGTGACAGAAAACAAAATGTTGTATCTGGCAGCAAGAGGGAAGATCTTGTGATTGAATAATTAATATAAAAATGAAGATACTGTTTTCCATGCCACTTTTATTTTAAAAAGAAAGCTTAGATTTGGTATCTGCTTAGCCTTTGTAATTATATAAATTGGACAGTGTATATTTATTTTTTAAATGCTCTCCGAAGTCTCAGATAGGTACTTACTCACAGACACTTGCTGGATTCCATCATGCAGAGTTTTCAGAACAATACTTTTTACAGTAAAATGTAATAAAGTCGAATGTACATGTGGCTGCTGAGTAATCACAATGTCTATGAAATTTGTCTTACCACACAGTAAGGTGGATGTCAAAGGCATTTTTTGTTATGATGAGATTTTTTGACAGTAGATTCCCAGATAAACTTTTAATACAGTTAGAATATTTATTGTCCTTTGAAAGCAAAATCTATTTCTGGGGTAATTTACCCAAGAAGCCTATAATAGGTATTACTCAGAAGACATTATTATTGATTTGATTTTGGACCTATCTTCTGAAAACAAATTTTGTTTTAATAACTTGAAGTTAATTACAGAAATTAAATAATATTACTTTTATGTGAATGGGAGAAGGAGAAATTCTATATGATTCAGTGAAACTCATCTGTAAGGAAGGACTGCTACAAATAAATGTAAATAGAAAGTTTTTAGCTGGTATAACTTCATTGATTTCAACACACACCAGTAAGCTGAATGTGGTTTCTCGTCATTTACACTGTGTGATATAAATCTTTCCTCTTTTTCCACATCAGAATTATACCAAAAGTGCACATTTTCATTTTTTTTCTTTTTTCTTTTTTATTTTCCTCTTTGACTCAAGACCTTACTTTCTGTAAGTTGATATTTGGGGTTTGCATCTATATATTTTGGAAAACTTCTAGTTCTCCAAGTAGTTGATTTTAATTTTTCTGCAATCATTCTCATTACTGTGTCAGTTCAGAAAAGAAAAGTCTAATCTAATACTCCTTTTAGCAAGCTATTCCAGCAAGCAGACTGGAAAAAAGGTGCAAATGTGGGCTATATCCCTTCCTATATCCTCTATCCATTTTCAGCCTTCCTGAGAACTAGAAAGGTCAAACACTTGATGCCTAAACCTACAGCACTTTACAAAAATCTCACAGAAGTTGTAAACCTGCATTTCTGGCAGCTTATGATGTAAGGTTGTCCATGGTTGGAGCAGTCTGTTATAGGTTCACTTAGCCAAAGAAGGGTTATACTCTAGTCTAGTCTAGTGAGACAGGACTGTCTACATTAATTTTGCATAAATATGTAGTCTAATATGTGTATGTAACAGGTTTAATGTCAGTTCTCTACAGAGCTTTGCCTATTTTTGCTGGGACTTCAGCCAAATTGTCATCACTTTTCCTTTCTTTTCTCTTTTCTCATGAGCACAATTTTTCAGATATTATAAAATATATATCTGAATTAAAAAAAAAATTTGTTAAAAAAAAATATCTCTGATAAGCAGAAAAGAAGTCATTATGCACTGTAGAAGACCCATTTCAGAAAGGTAAGTTAATTTACAACTTTGGAAATTTGAGCTTTCTTATTTCTCTATGTGTGCACACAGGTGCAATAAAGAAGGATCTTCTAGTTAAAATTGGCAAAACCACAGAGAAACTCTTTTGTTTGCTTTTTATCTTTAAATACATATATATATTCTTAATATTTGAAATCAGATATTTCTAATTTGTGTGCTTTCCAGTACAAAGACACAGAATGCTCTCATGAGCACAGAAGTTATTTGTTTTAAATAATCAAGTATAAAATATAGGTTAGGTAACACAGACAATAACAGTTGCTTTTTTGGCATCCTGCACCCAGTTGCCTTTTTGGCATCCTGCACCAACTGGGTGGCATCCTGCAACCCAGTTGGTTTTGTCATATCACCCACTGTTTCTGTCATACCACCCACTGTTCTTGTCATGCAGCACTGTCTGTTAACCATAATATGCCTTCTGTAAAATACTAATCCCAAGTGTGAAATTTGCAAGGTGAAATGCAGAAGCCTGAACCTACCCAGTGTTACAATTTATTCTTGTACTTTTGAAATGTGACTGTGACACAAAAGTCACAGAACAGCACAATCACAGAATATTCTGGGTTGGAAGGGACCAGCAAGGGTCATGGAATCTAGATCTTAGCCCTGCATAGAACCATCCACGAGAGTTACACCATGTGCCTGAGAGCATTGTCCAAACACTTTTTGAACTTCGGCAGGCTTGGTGCTGGAATCACTTTCCCAGAGAGCCTATTCCAATGCCCAACCACCCTCTGGATGAAGAACTGTTTTCTAATATCCAGCTTAAACCTCCTCTGACACAACTTCAGGCCATTCCCTTGGGTCCTGTCACTGGTCACCACAGAGAAGAGATCAGTGCCTGTCCTTCGACTTCCCCTCATTAGGAAGTTGTGGACTGAGATGAGGTCTCCCCTCAGCCTCCTCTTCTCCAAGCTGAACACACAAAGTGACCTCAGCCATTCCTCATATGGCTTCATGTCAGTGCCCTTCACCACTTTTGTTCCCTTCCTTTGGATGCTCTCTAAGAGCTTAATATCTCTTTTATATTGTGATGTCCAAAACTGCTCACAATATTCAAGGTGAGGCTACACCAGTGCAGAGCAGAGTGAGAAACTCACTTTCCTCAACCTGCTTAGTCTGATGCCCCCCAGGACAGAGTTGACCCTCCTGGCTGCCAGGGCACAGCTGACTCATATTCAACTTGCCATCAACCAGGACCCCCAGGTCCTTTTCTGTGGCACTGCTTTCCAGCATCTAGTTCCCCGGTCTGTATGAACATCCAGGGTTGCCCCATCCCACGTGCCCATCACTTTCCCTTGTTGAACTTCATATGGTTGGGGATTGCCCAATCCCCTAATTTGTCAAGGTCTTTCTGCAGGGCCTCCCTGCCTTCGAGGGAGTCAACAGCTCCTCCCAGTTTCATATAATCTATGAACTTGCTTCTAGTCCTTTGTCCAAGTTATTCATGAAGATGTTGAAGAGCACAGGGCCTAAGATGGAGCCCTGCAGAACCCCACTAGTGACAAGTCACCAGTCTGATGTTACCCTATTCACCATTACACTGTGCTCGACCTGTGAGCCAATTGCTCACTCACTGCATGATGTGTTTCCAGCTGTGTGCTGTCTAGAAGGAACCTGTGTGAGACACAGTACTGAAAGCTTTGCTGAAATCCAAGAGGATTGCATTAAATGGCTTCCCTTGATCAGCTAGGTGGGTTACCTTGTCATAATAGGAAATCAATTTTGATAAGTAGGACTTTCCTTGTATCAAACTGGGCTGGCTGTGACCAGTGATTGTGTTGTCCTTCAGGTGTTTTTCAACACTTTCCAGAATAATTATCTCCATAAATTTACCAGGCACTGAAGTGAGACTGTCAGGCCTGTAGTTTCCAGGATCATCCTTTTTGCTTTTTTGAAACCTGAGACAGTGTTCACCAAATTCCAGTCTGCTGGGACCTCTCGTCATTCTTAGGGTCAAATCTATCCTACTCAGAATTAAAGTATATTCTACTGGCTTTGCATTACTAAGGGAAATAAAGCCTAATACGTATATTTTTTTTCTCTTCAGTAATCATTCTCTCATATCGTTTTCTTTTGGGGGGGGGCAAATTATGATAGCAGCGGATGCCAAACACAGCTGGCCTATAACTACATATGTATTCTTTTACATCTCTGTTTGCTAGCTTCTGAACCCTAGTAGCAGTATGTCCCATGTGAGGAACTGCTTAAAAGTAACCAGAATTTTCACTCCATTACTTTTGATTTTAAAAGTACAATTCAAATTCTCCTTTCATTCTTTCTTTGTCAAATAGTTAAAACTAGGTGCAGGTTAAAATAGAACATCCCTCAGTGTACCACAACAGCTTCTCCTAAAAGTTTTCAAGTGAGGTATATTTGTAGGTAAGTAAATTCTCTAGGCCACGTGGACCTGGATGTATACACGTCTGCAAAATGAATATTCCCATAACAGTAGAAATGCACAATGCACAACATGTTTATCTTAGGATTATTGCGACCATAGCTGTTTGCCAGTGCAGTATGTTGATTTCTGTGGATGTCCAAAGTCACTCAGTGACTACAAAGATATAAATGCTTATATACTTTGGGCACAGAAGTCATACTGTTTATCATTTGCAGAATGCATGTAGAAAGCTAATATTTGAGTTCTTATTACACATGACATACCCTGCCACCAGGGAAATAAAGGACAAAAATGAGAAAAACAAACAAACAAAAAACCCACAAACCTCTCTGTTGTTGATGAGACGAAGATGTTGGAATTTTGTAAGTTATTTTTCCCTATGTGAAATAGAAGTGTCAAAGAATTTCCATGGAAAAAAAAACAACACCAAAACAAAAAAACCCCGAAGAAAACCTGCAAATCTCTGTCCTCCATTGGCTGAATTTGTATTTAATTTGCCTTTGTGTTCAGTCTGAAACAAGGTGTTGCAGAGCGCCCCCCTTCCCCATCCTCCCTAACCAGCTCATTCTCCCCAAAGTCCAAGCCCTGGCTGTGCCCCAGCACTGTGTGGTCATGCTCTCCCTCTCCTTGCTGTTCCAAAGATGTCCAAGGTGGTTAGGATTTGTCAGGTCACACCTCGGCCTGTCAGGACATGGCGCGTCCTTTGCCCTGCTGCAGCCCATTGCTTCATTTCATCTGCAGAGAGCCTGGCGACGAGCTGGCCTTGTTAGACACGAATAACCACAGCCAGCCAAAACGAGCTGGCTATTTTCTTCCTGCCTACCTGTCACATCACTTAGGCTTTTTCTGAACTAGTCAGTGCTGTAATTAACCCCAGTCTGGGTTATAATAAAGAAGCAAGTGCTACATGCATGCTTGTGTGCAGGTGTGTACAGGCATGTGCAGGCATGGAGTCCAGCACGAGCTTCTGGTTCTGGGCTGAGAGTAGTGGGGACTAGGCTACATCCCTAGCCCTTGCCTCTCCCACCTCTCTCCTTTCTCCAGTTCCTCCACAGCGCACTGACTGCTGAAACTCCGCCTCACTCAGCTCTGCTCTGTTTTGATCTTTTCCCACTACTTTCCCAGCGTTTCCCTTACTTTCCTGATTTGTTCTACCCCTTCCCCTCCTTTGGTCTGACACCATGTTTTCTTCACTGCTCTTCTTTCCTTCAGCCTGACTCACAGTGTTTGCCACCCCCAGCCTACAGGCCTCCCTTTCATAATCCTCTCTCCCTTTCCACCTCTACTGCTCACATCGCCTCCCTAGTTTTTACCATCCCTCTTCTTTCCCACCCAGCCTGAATCTGGAGCAGGGACATCCACTGAAGAGGTGAGGTCTTACTCCTGGTAAACCCTACAGCCTCAGCTGCAATGACAGCAAACACTCCCACTGTCCTTTCTGCTTCCTGTAGGCTCCCATCCCCATCTCAGTTAGAGGGAGGAAACCTCAGACACAGGAACATGGGATTTTTGGCCAGTCTTTTCCTGGGCCTGGGGAAAAAACTTACCCTTCTAAACATGGCATTACACATTGTATATGCACACTTGACAATTGACTCTTGCTCTACTTTAAAACTGCCATTTCATTACAGATTGTACTGTCAAGCCCAATAACTAACCTACCTGTAACAGTAGTGTGAGAGCAGAAACAGGACAGCAGTGGGTGCTGAAGTATTTTCTAACTAGAAGAAAAATCTGATGTCAGCACAATGCTGGATTTATATTGCTTTGATGATTTTGCAAGACATCTTTGCCTTTTGTTGGAAATGAAGGGCAAATCTGTTCTCAGGCCCCTCTTCTTCCCTACTTTTCAGCCTTAACCGTATTTTTATCTCCTCCCCCTCCTTCCTTTATTCTTTTCCTTTCTCCATCCCCTTTAAGTTGTAATTCAATCTCTTCCAACTCATGATCTCTTTTGTTTTTTGGGCACTCCCTCCACCGTCTCTCTCATTAGTTTAACTTGAGTTAATTAGGAATAGTAGGCAGCCCTCAATCTATTATGTGTTAAAACTGAACAATCTAAAACAGAGGCACAGACACAACTGCATGATTTCATTGTCTAAGGGAGACAGAAAACCAGTGGGGATTCTCTTATCTAGACTAACATCTTCCCAATGGTTAATCTAACTGGCTTTAAAATGTTCCACAAACGCAGAACTGGGATAACAATCTTTCCCTGTTTCCTTTTCTTTCTTTTTTTTTTTTTTTTTAATTTCATCATTGGCAAGAATGAGTGAATTGGATTGACATGGAGGTGATAGAGGAAGCGAAATAGTCTACACGTCAAAATGACAATGTATATTACATGGTTAACAGAATGAGTGGTACGTGCAATGGCTGGGGGTATTTTCATCTGCAGTGTTGTACAATAATCTCTTTTTTTTTTCGCCAAGTGTATCATCAAGATCACTCCCAATTCCATGCAGATTAAGTGTTTGCTTGAAGGATCTCTTTCTAAGAGTAATATCATTTGATAAATGTGGAACTGAAACAAGTATTCTCTTGTTGCTATTACTGAATTGTGTATATATAGAGGTCATGCCTGGTATTTTGACTATAGTGCTGATCACAGACTTTAGGGCAGAGTGTGCTGAGGAAGTGAAATATAACAGATCTAAGAAATCAAGCCCTGATTCTAAAGGTAAGGCCTTGAATTTTTGACTGATTACCTATGGTACTCTTTGGATGAAATGCATGCTTAGGAAAGACAGGTGTAACTGTGCAACTAATGTAGAAATACATGCCTGCATTAAACATACATATGTCTGTGAGTACTTTCATATATATGTATGCGTAAAAAAATAAATACGTAAAATTTGAATCCTCAAGGACTGTTGTGTAAGATTCGTGAACTACTGACAGCCACATCTGCGCTAGTTGCTACATTAAATTGCTGATTTTGTATATATGTGCCTGCATGCTTATGAACTTGTATGGCAGTAATTTGTGTTAATAATTTATCTATTAATTAGCAATGCTAACGTAATAATGCTTTAAAACTAAACAAATTCCATAGTCCTTTTGAAATCTGATATCCAGGATATAGGATGAAAAACCTATTGCAAAAAAAAAAAAAAAAAGAGAGAGAGAGAAGAAAAATACTGAAAGTACTGCAATAAAAATGTCATTAAATGTGTTGAAAGTAAATAATTTCCTTTCTGTCAAAACCATCTCTTTATGACAGAAAAGACATTAGAGTAAAAGGGCACAAAAGGGATGCTTAATGAATGACAAAGTATAAGCTTGATTATCAGAATGTACAAGAGTAGATAATATTCCCTCAAAAAGACACTTTTGGTGGTTTTACTGGGGGGAGATGTGAGAAATTTCACTTGTCTATCTCTATGGACATAATCAACATGAGACCAAACATTTCCATAAGGAGATGTTGCAGGAAGCTTAGGAGTTTTTCACAGTTTATTGTTAATATACTGTTTATTTATTTCCCCAGCTATTGGTACAATTATCTCCAAACTTCATTAGATCCAGCGAGGAGACAGATTTGGCCCTTATAATATTCCTCTGCTTGATCTTTTCTTTCTATATTAATGCAAAAATGTAGTGATTACTGTGGGTATCCTTTATATCATAGATGAAAAATTATTCTTTTTTCTGCCAATGAATTAAAAGAATTTACAAAAACATCTTATTTCAGTATTGATAATACTGTTTAATTTACACAATCTTTCCACATACATTTTAGATCACAATGTGAGTGTGGCATAAGAAAATCTGAGACTTTATAAATCCTTTTACTCTATGACATTAATAATTTTATGCAGTGATGCCAATATTAATTTTACAAAATTTTGACATCAGAGAGTATATCAGTTCCAGTGTTACATGGAAACCATAAAACTTCTATGAACTCATATAAATCCATTGTTTAGTCAGAAAGTAATATAGTAGTGGAAAATAGTGAAATTAAATTAATCCCACATCTATCCAAAAGATATCTAGAAATTCCAAACCTTTAGAAAGGCAGAAAATAATTGCCACTTTATCACACATACAGTAAACATACCGGTGCTTTTTAAGAGTAAACATATATATCCCCCCACATGCAGCAGATTAGAACCATGGTTCCTATCATTTCTTGTAGCTTTCCCCACATCAAACTTATGTGCAAGCCCCTGAAATTGTTCCATGCCTAAAACAGCACAATTTTCAGTGCAATGCATACGAAACTCCTTTCTTCCGTTAAAATATAAACTGGTATGGCAAGAATAGGGGAAAGACAGCACTGTGATCTAAGAACCATTTTGGTATGGTTAAATAAATCAGAGCTCGTATTTGTCACAAGATGGGTGGAATGAGTGGAAGATTGTTATGTAATGCGAAGCAGAGCCACAGTCCTGAGTGTTCTCGATTCACTTCTATCTGTAAAATTCAGTTCAGATAGAGTTTCAACAAGAAACTTTGTTTGAGCCACCATCAGTATGACACATTGTGAAAGTTTCAGAATGCAAGATAAGATAATAAACAGCCACAGAACCAAAAGATAAGTATCTTAGAAAATGGATAGGTAATGCAAAAGGTGGCTGTGTCCTGTGTGGGTGTTAGTGGCACATAGCAATTCATACATATGGTTGTCTAACCCAAAGTATTGGAAAAGCATAAAGCTGATAGTCTTATATAATACCATTTAAGACACACTGCTTCAAGTGGATTAATAACTTTGATACTAAAAACTGCAGTAAATAATTTTGGTGTGATGACAATTTATCATGAGTTGTTAATGCTTATGTTTGCATTGCAGTTGATTTTGCCTTATTCTTGAGACACATAGAGATAGATTCACAAAGATAAGTATACCTGTAGGATGAAATGATGATATTTTGACACTTGAAACAATGATATTTTTGGATTTGATATAGTTCTAAAAGACACCTGAAAATTAAAATTCAGACTAAGAAATATTTAAAAATTTAGACAGAATGCTAAAAAATACATAAAAACCACTGCTACCTAGACAAAAATGATGCACGAAAACAGAAAAGAGGTGATGAAAACATAAAGGCAACAAAGCTCATACTGTTTGAGCTGTAGCAGTAAAATTTGTGAACTCAAAGAATTTTTTAAGCTAAATATAGAAGAATATTAACTATGATCAAAAGGAGTCATCTCATGCTCAGGAACACACAGTATTAATTGGATTGCTAATTTCCTCAGAAGCCAGAGGTTCAGGAGAAAATTTTGATGATTGGTAAGCTTTAATCTGTTAAAAGAGATGCTGGGAAAAGATTTAGAAAGTCAATACAGCTTGCTATACACAGAAATTTTTGCATCTTCATATACCAGCAAAAAAATCAATAAAAAAGATTTTTTTTTCTTCTTTTAACCAGAGATATTTGAATGCTTTTATATTTTAGTCCTGGGAGAGATATCTGAAATTATTGGGACAAAAAGCGGACATGTTCTTACTGTAATGGAATTAACCACACAAATTATCCTTTCCTTTTTTGAAGCCTGATGATTCCTTTTTATAAACACTCCTTTTTTAATCCACTGGCAAGCTTCTGCAAAAGTTCACCATCAGGCAAAATGCTATCTTTAATATTCATGCTGGATATTCCACATTGGCTGTACAGCCACAGGCACAAAA
The DNA here is from genome assembly GCA_036023395.1 of Myiotriccus ornatus. Classification (NCBI taxonomy): domain Eukaryota; kingdom Metazoa; phylum Chordata; class Aves; order Passeriformes; family Tyrannidae; genus Myiotriccus; species Myiotriccus ornatus. Next base: position 4,326,813 of record JAYRBT010000093.1, read on the forward strand.
TGATTTGACAAAATGCCTTACATAATACTCAGGTTAGTATCTCCTCTTGATTGCTAGCATATTGCTTAAGTTTAATTTGAGCAAATAAATTTAACTTGTCTTTTTTTTTCCTAATTTCTATTAGCATTAATAGTTATTCTAAAACTAGTAAAGAAAGTTTAGAGCCCTAAGAAGTACTGCCTTTTCAGATCAAAGCAAGCAACTTTTCTTATTTTGTGTGTCAGATCTGGGGAAAAAGGAGAAAGAAAACAGAGAACTTTTATTTGGAGGCATTTGTGAAGTTATGACATTCTCATTTTTTGTGTTTTGAATTTTAAAACTTTTTTTCCAAAACAAATTGTCATGACTAATTTTGAGGAATATTCTTTGTGGTCTTTGTATAAACTTAACTATGAAATACTGTACAAAGGATGTAGCCTTAGGAATATGTTGTCAGTGTGTATTATTTAACAAATTCTACACTTCAGTTCATGATGGAATTAGGGACTGGGTAGGACAAAAGGGAACAGATTTGAAATGCCATATCAAAAATTCACTCTTCTTAACTTTTAGCAGTTACCACATGGCAAGAAAGTTATTTCTCTATATTTATTAAAAAAAGTTAGTAGATTTGATGTTGACTTGTATTTAAATGCACTATCTGTACAACTGTAGCTTCACTAAACCAGACGTTATGGTCTAACAGAGTAAAGTGTTCATATTATTTTGCTTAACGTGCCATCACAAAGGAAAGAATGGCAAAATAAATCATGAGAAAAATATTGTCAACAAGTTTTGTATTTTTTTCTTCCAGACCTTCTTACACTGCTGTCTACGATTAAATATTTTTAATTGTATTATGTGAAATGAAAAATGCAGTTCTTCAAACACTGAACATTTCTGAACTGTGAGTACTAAATGAATTTATACCATACAGTGACAACTTACTAGTCTTCTTTTGACTTAATATGAACTTATATGACTTTTCTAGTTAGTTAAACCTGCTCTCATCTTACAGTTGTTCTTCCTCTTCACTGCAATTTACAGCACTTGAATTTCATGTAATTTCTCCTCAGAGAACAGATATTCTGTAGTTTTTCTTAGAACAATCCTGAGTAGAAACATATTTTTCCTTGCTTTTTGCAGAACTATGACAATATTCTTTTCCACCGTTAAGTGTCCTTTGCAATGCAGAATACTTTGCAAATGTATGTATTGATAGGTTTGGGTTTCTAAGAACTTATAGTGGTGAAAGATATTAGACAATAACACACAGGCACAACACAATCATTGCAAGTACATTTTTAATTATTTCTTTTAAATTTGATTTCTGACAAGAAATCACCTGTGTGGATTTTTCTGATTCAGTTTGCTACTGATGAAATGTTAAAAAAAAGGAACTTAGTCTTGTGAAAAACAGACAACAAACAAAAACAGACGGTAGACTCCATCCTGATATTGCAGTTTCATCAGTGGAACAGTTACTTGTGAGAGAAGAGCAAAACAGAACACACTACAATGCACAGAGTATCTAGCTGTCAACTTCATCACTTACACAGGTAGTGTACTGCAGTGAATTAAAACAAGACAGAGGGAAAGAAGATCTATTAAAGAGCTGTGAAAGAGGAAGTGAGAAGTTTCAGTGTTAGAAAAGAGATTGAGAACTCCTAACTACTGTGATTACCTGATTAGAATACAATGTTTTTTGAAATGCATTTGCTGCAGGTTGAACTCCAGCTTCCAGGAATTGATACATTTTACAGGGGCTTTGGGAATATTTCTCCTGAAAAGGCACACTGGAGAGGTACAGATGATTATCCACTGAAAAAAAACAGTAATTGTCTGGTTGTGCTCTCACTGAGGTGGCCAAAGGAGGACTGCACCATCATTAACATATAAAGGGAAAATATTCAGAGAGCAAACTATGAAACCAAAGATTCCTACTGACATCTTTCCTAATAAGTTTGCTTACATTCTCTCAGCTTGTGTAGTTCAATATATAAAATTCTCTTTTATTCTAAATCATATCTTAGCCCACAGTAGTTAAATCTTCATCTATCAAAGCTTTTTTTAACTTTAATTACTGTTTTAAGTTTTAGCTTGTATGTAATGTGGCAATTCTTCTTTTCTCTGCTGCTTCTCCCTTCAATCTGTCTTATTTTTTACCTTTTAGTTAGGTAAAAGTTTTCATACTTGCTTATGCCAAATTAACACAAAATTGCAGGTGAAATTTTCAGAAAACATCAGAATTTTATTGTTTGGAGATGAAATTTAAAATCGTTCCTGGCAGTGATAGAAAAGGAATAGTTTTATGCAAACTTTATCCTCAGCAAAACAGTCATGTTGGTTGTGAAAGACTAAATACAGTCTTACTGTCTGCAAAACTTCTCTGTCAGTGGAGTTTGGCAAGCTAACTAAACAAGAAAGTACAGCAGATTTACACACTTTGCGGAGAAAATGTATAAATCAAGCCAGATTTATAACTTTAGCTATATGCCACTTATTTTTCAGGGAAAAACTGTAAGGAATAAACAGCAACTCTGCTTTCAACCACTGTATCCTGCCTTTGACTTATTTTTGGCCCTGCTTTTTCCAGAATGTGCTGATCAACAAAGCAAATTTCAGCTTATTAATATCATTATCACCCCAGAGTACAACTATCATCCAGGCAATATATAATTTGAAGACCTTTTCAGTACTTATTATAATTACTGTGCATAAAACCTAACATGCTCACTACCAAAGCAATATGTCAGAGAATATGTATTTCACACGTACTTATTTTTCTTAGGAATAGAAAACCTTAATATTCTCAGCTTTCATAGTTTTTCTTACACAAAGTGGTAGAAAAAAGAAGATTTTAAATTATTCTACTGTCATCCAAATGGTGTAGTTAAACCGAAATAGATCTCATTTTATTTTAAAACTTTAAAAATATATTGAATTCCTCAGAGTTTTTCTTTAAAGGTCTGAATGTGTTTCTTTTCTTGGGATACTTTGGTGGCAGCAGCCATATAATGTTACATACAAATTGTGTAAAAAGGGGGTTTGTTTACGTTCTTATTTATATAGATTACCAGCAGCCCAGATCCACAAATCATCACAGAATCAGTCTAATATTACACAATACCAAATAAGATGAAAAGCAATCTGACAGTGTAGGATTTAATATGTTTATGGGAAGAGAAGCAGAACATACCCCACATGTCTTGGGAAAAAAAAAAAACAAAAAAACACCAAAAAAACCCCACACCCCCTCCAAAAAAAAAACAACAACAACAACAACAACAAAACAAAACAAAACAAAACAAAAAATGAAAGGAAAAATAATCAAAATTTAAAAAAAAATTTGTTACTTCTGTTTTCTTAGAAATTTTGTAACAAACAGAAAATATTTACAGGCACTTTTTCCCCCCCTCGGAATCATAACACACATTATATTGGACTACAATATTCCTCGTTCAAACATCCTTGCTCCTTAGAGAAAGAATTTTCCTTCTTTTTCTAATTTTCTTCTTAGAAGACACGTGAAATGGTTTTACTGAAGGAAACCCAAAAAGTGTATCTATTTCTATCACTATGTATATACAAATGGACACACATTTAGCACTTCCACAAAATATACTTCTAATTTTAGATGAGAAGTGAATGTTACACATCTCAAATCAGGAATACGGTTTTCACTGTAAGTATGGCTCCTCCAAGATCTACTTTTGCTACGTTTGCATTTGTAAATCTCCTGGCTAACACATTCCTGTAACAAAGCATAAGATTACTTCCCAGAGTCTATGTTATTGATCTGATATTCCTGTACTAGGATGTTATCTGTTTTCCATTCTGAAATGAGTTCAAGGAATCATACAGAAATTACTAATATAATTCAAATTTGTCACATCTCATATTCTTTTTTAAATACAATTATTTAATTAAATGGTACACAGAACTGAAAAACTACTCCATAAGATTCACAAGCTAACGGGAAAACTTTTGATAGCATTCAGTGGAAGCTAGACTAATCACATAATTTATAATTTATGTAATTATCACATAATTTATAATTTGTAATTTAAATCATAGCCAAGTGTTTTAGCTTTTAATTCTCACTCACCAGCGATGCTAACGAGTACAGTAGCACAATATTTCTACCAAAACGCCTACAAAAATTGGATTATAACCACGACAAAATAGAGAAAAACAGGAATTACAAATTATAAGATAATGTGGTCAATTCACTACATCTAAACTTGAAATTAAGATTTAAATTGCAGTCCAGGGAATAATGTCAGTTTTAGTAATTGCCTTAAAGGGAGAGCAGATTCTGTCAGTTGGAAAACAGAGACTCTTCAAAATATGCTGCAAAAGTCTTATTCTGTATTGAAATTTGTATTCTGAGCCCTACTGGCCCAGATCAGATATGCACAGATCTACAAGCTGGTTAAAGTTCACTTTTGATCAGAAACTCCAGCCTCTGATAGCATCCATAGAAACCCATCCAAAATTTGCAAACAAAGACTAGTCTTGCTCCATTTTATTTGTTTGTTTGTTTATGTCAAAATAAACAGTTGGGAAACAGAGCAGTTAGAAATCCGTCAAAATCCTCCATTAATGTTATAATACAAGAGTAGTAGTTGAGTGTTACAGTCATTCTGGAAATGCTGCATGATGAATCACTCTGCCAAGTTATTTTTTATTTCTAGTAAGTGACTTTTATACCACAAATACAGTTCTTTCTTAGCATTTCTCATTACACTTCAAGTGTTACAAAGGGGACTTTTGACCTCTAGATTGTTTGTCAGCTGCATGGTTTCTAGCCAGCCCTGTAGGGACTTTCTGGAAATAATAGCGGTAAAAGCAAGTTGAGGTGGGGGGGAGACAGGATGAAACAAATGAATCATTACGGATTTCATATTTTATTTACATCATTTCAATTGCAACTTCAGTACACATCCTTTTGATGCCTTCTATATATTGCAAGTTTTAAATGCTGTAGCACTTTACTGCCTTGATGTATGGAAAAGACACTCATCTTGAGTACAAAGATTTGTGTTGTAGCTGCCCTCACTTTGCACTGTAACAATAACACTTACTGTACTTTAAGTAAAAAGCTGTTACATCTGCAGTTATGAACCACTGGCTTTCACAAACATAATTTTATAGTTGCTTTTTGCTTCTTTTTTGTTTTATGGAACCTCAGCTTCCTTATGTTTTTCAGCAGGTTTTGGGGTTATTTTACCATAGAGACCTCAGGACCCAATATACCTTACACCAAAAACCACAGAAAATAAACCTTTCAAAACCACTGTAGTAATGATTATACTGATTGTTAATATAAGATACTAACATTAAGACTAATAAAAACCAGTGTAAGGAAATTAAGGCATACGCATATTAAACATACCTTTGACTTTTTTTTTTTCATTTTAGCTGTAACTTTTTTAGATGGTCTTCAAAATTTTAAAGTAGAAAGGGTTATTTTGAGATTTTCATAACTGAAAAACACAGTTTGTACACACATGCTTAAAAAGCACACATAGTAATTATGTAAAGTCTGTTGAGGTCATCTAAAACTTGGCTTTGAAACAAAGGTTGATGGAGGAAATGCTGAAAATTACTTGGCAGTAATTGTTCATAACAATGCAAGTTAATAAGTTATGTTGGGTCTGATTCTCATCTAGCCCTGACCAGTTTTGCACTTGCACTCTAATGATTTGCATCAAATTATTCATGAAGTTCACTGATAAGAGCTTTTATCTGTTACCTATGCCACAAAATCTTTCTCCTTATTCATAATCAGTTATTTGAGGAACCTTTAAACTATTCCATTACTTATTACTTTCTCCCTCATTTGAACCATGTACTGAAAAAAAAGATAAAAAATAATTTAATTTTTAACGGGAAAAACAGGAATAAATTTGTTCTGACTCACAAACATATATTCTAAATATAAGTCACTCTATGCTGAAAGTATAGTCAATAAAATTGTATTTATTTATTAACTAATACATCGTTGTGATAATGAAGAGCTCTCATTTTCATAGACCAGATATTCTCTTATTAATGTTTTAATTAAATAACCTTCTCTTGACAAGAAAATTATTATAGCCTAAGTGAAAAACTTATACTTTTCCAGTTGTTAACTTATTAACGCACACTTCTATGACTTTATGGCAAATATTTGATGTCATGATTGAATAATAAGTAATAATTAGTAGAGTAGAGAAAGTTCTATTAAGTAAAATACAATTGCTTATGTTCCATATTTTAGTACAAATGTAGACACAGACCTTTACAACTCCGGTACATTGTTTCATAGCTCTTAGCCCATTTTTTTTGAGAATTTCTTTCTTCTCCAGGGATGCAGGTACATTTTGGATGCATCAGACTATAATGAGTTCTCTTTAGTTGTTTCTGTTCTATTGCCTTCTTCACAGAAAGTATTATCCTTTTCACACTTGTCTGAATTTTTTGTGTTAAACTGAAGAAAATAAAGAAACAATTACAAGTCATTTTAATTTAAGGAAGCAAGATATACTACATGCTACCAAATATTCCTGTAAATTTTAGGAAATGATGTAACAATTAAATAGATAGTCTTCTGATGCATATTACAAAGAATGTTCCTTCTTATGGCTGAAATGTGTTCTATAGCTATATGTTTTAAAAATGGTGTAGTAATTCCTGAATCACTACTCTCTCTCTCATTGTTCCACAACATGTCTAGTTCCTTTTATTTTTTCAATTATTTTATGGTTGCAAATTAGTCATTATTTTATGTGGAAATTGTCCTACATACAAAAATAAAACATCTGCTTCCATAATCAATACACATTATGATTCATGCTACAGAAAATATAAACCACACTGAGTAGATGTCCAAGTAGTAGAAAGAGAAATAAGTATTCAAAAAATGTATTTATCATCATAGAACCATAGAATGGTTTGGGTTGGAAAGAATAAGATCATCTAGGTCCAGCCCTCCTTGCAATGGACAGGGTTGGAACTACCTTCCACTAGACCAGGTTTCACAGAGCCTCAGCCAACCTGGCCTTGAATTCTTCCAGGTCTGGGGCACACACAACTTCTCTGGACAACCTGTTCCGGTGCTTCCCCAACCTCATAGGGAAGAATTTCTCCCTCATATCTAATCTAAACTGGCTATCTTTCAGTTAGACCCATTACCTCTAGTCTTGTCACTACACATCCTCATAAAAAGTCACTCTTCCAGCGCTCTCATGGCAGGCCACATTTAGGTACTGGAACACTGCTGTAAGGTCTTCCTTACAGAGCCTTCCCTTCTTCAAGTTGAACAACCCTAACAGCTCCTCCAGCCCTGTGAGCATCTTTGTGTACTTATTCCTACAGGTCCATGTTCTTTTTGTGGTGGGGGCCCCAAAACTGGGTGCAGCACTCCAGGTGGGGTGTCATGAGACCAGAGCAGAGGGGCAGAATCACCTTCCTTGACCTGCTGCCTCATTTCTATTTGTGCAGCCCATGATAATTCTAACTTCCTGGGGCTGCCAGTGCACATTACAAAGACTGTTGACCTTCTCATCCACCAACAAGCCAACGTCCCTCTCCTTGGGGCTGCTCTCAATCCACTCTTTTCCCAGCCTGTAGTCGTGCTTTAGGTTACCCCAGTGGAGGTACAGGACTTTGCACTTGCTCTTTGAACTTCGTGATGTTCACACAGGGCCACATCTCAAGCCTGTTCGTGTCCCTCTGGATGGCATCCCTGCCCTCCAAAGTGTTGACTGTACCACACAGCTTGTTGTCATCATCAGGCTTGCTGAGGGTGCACTCAATCCCACAGTACCTTTCACTGAAAAAGATGTTAAATAACACTGGTCCCAATAATTTATTTACGCTCCAGAGACAATATTGTATAGTTCATAAATGACAGCTAGGAAGATGTCTCCCTGTGGTGGGTGAAACAAATAAAGTGAAAGCCATGTCACACATCAGTACCTATCTTTAGTAAGGTATTTGTATCATTGGTGGGTAAATTGTCTTCTTTTATGGCCACCAACAATAATTATTCACACATGGCATACTGTTCAGATTACTAGGATACTGAGCTACTTTATAGACTTGCTTTGGAATGAACAGATTTGTACTTCAAAATATTTGTGCTTCTTACCACATTACAGAGAGTTGCTATATACATAGCTCAGACATAGATAGCTGTATCACTGTGATGTAAATTTGTTGAAGTGTGTCCCATTCCACTGAGCTAATTGTGATATATCATGTTGTTTCATCCAAACAAAAACAAAGAGTGGAAATATTTTCTAAAGGAGGTTTTTGACTGATTTTCTTCAGTAAACTTGACTTACAGAACCACTGGTCCACAGTTTAAGCTTGGTGTCCCTGTGCTCAGGAATTATGTGTTATTACATAATTGCCCATGAGTGAGTAGGTGTTACAGACTTTCTACCCTGAGCCCCAAGTTCCTTCCTAGGTGCTCTGTTCTCTCTTGCATTGTTGCCATACTTTTTGCTGTCTGTTATGAAAAGGATTTGTTGCAAAGGTCCATGTTTATCATACAGGTGAATACAGAGTTTTTGGTATGTGCATGGAATCAGAAGAAAAGATCTTGCTCCACTAACAGGTTGGGCTCTCCATGAATGAAAAAGACATCTAGCTGTGGTCACACATGCTTCAGTGTAGAAGAGAGGAAACACTTACCTGTGCCTCCCTGCAGCAAGTGTAATTTGGACAACAATATTATTATGGATTCATCAGAGAACAGGCCTCATGACAGCATCCACTGTCAGCCCAAGCACAGACAGCAAGTTATTCATGTTATCATATTCATGCTGTCATGTCTTTGATACCAAGCTTACAAAATTAGTAGCACTAGTTTTTCTACTTCTTGCGCTGTCTCTGCCCTCATTGCAGTGAACAAATGGAAGTTAAATCTGGCCATTTGGAACAAAGGTGTTTGCATTAATTACCAAATAGTAGTTAGTATTATGACCTGTTTGTGGAGGTATTATAGAATCACAGAATCATAGAATATGCTGAGTTGGAAGGGACCTATCAGGATCAGTGAATACAACTCCTGGCCCCACACAGGACACCTCCAGAGTCAAACCATGTGCCTGAGAGCACTGTCCAAATGCTTCTTGAACTGACAGGCTTGGTGCTATGATTATTTCTCTGTTCCAGTGCTCAGTCACCCTCTGTGGGAAAAACCTTTTCCTGATATCTAACGTAAATCTCCCCTGACTCAGCTTCATGCGTTGTCATCAAGTCCTCTCACTGGTCAGGAGTGGAGAGAAGGAAGAGAATGGAGAATATTCTAACACATTTCTTCATACACTATTATCCACGTAGCAAAAAGGGAAAGAATTTTCAGTAATTGAGTTTAAATTTCAAACTCAAATAAACAGTTATGCATCTGTCAGCTGCCTCACTGCAGGATTTTAGAGGTCACTGAAATTGTATAATAGCTGAAGAACTGCTGATTGTGGTCAGAGATACCTGTAATTATATAAAAGGAACACTTGGATTTTCAGAAATGCAAGGTAGTCAGTGCTCTGCATAAGCTAAAGGAATTTGTTCAGTAGCCTTGAAGATCTTGTCATTTTGATTTCAGTAATTCACTCTTAGAGTTATCAGAACTTGCACCTCCCACCATCTCTGGATTCTAAATTTATAAGGACAAAAGTGGCAAAAACTCCAGTTCTGCCTAGTTTTTGATGGGTCTGCCTTTCCACAACACACTAAACAGTGGCTACTGTTTCTGTTCTACTACCATTAATGGATGCCATAAGGAAGATTAACAAAACCAATAAAGCATTTCAGAGTGAGAGTCAACGGATTTCACAAATCTCAGTGGTTTCCACTTTTAAAACATATTTTGGTGCTTTTGACACTTAGGTCTTCCACTGCTGACTTAATGCCCATTTCTGTCAGTACCAGCAGGTGATCTGCTTGAATCACTGAATAACTCCCCATCTTAACTTCATCTATAATCTGAATTTGGAAAAAGTTGTTGAGATAATTAGGATTTTCAGTATCACCGATATTGTCTAAATAGAGATTTTTCAAAGGATTTTTTTAATGATAAACTTTTATAAAGTGTAAGCATGTACTTAAGTATTAAAGATTCATTCTAAATTCAGCACAGATGATGCAATACAGCTACTGAACAGTGGAGTGTAACAGCGTATTCTGTGCAACTCCTGTTCAAGAGAACTTTGGACAATAGTGCGTGAGTCACCATGGAAGATTACTTAACTTCAGTGGTTTGAATTATAGCAGCTTTGTAGAGGTTACTTACTAGTTCTTGAATTGCACATCATGATTAAGGTGAAATGTGAAATGACAGTGATTTAGGAAGGGAAAAAAGTCACATAATAAAAACAGCAGGAAGCTTTAATAAACAAGAACATGGTATATGAGGAAAATTAAATAATTTCTATACTATGTTAAAAGCATTCCTAGGCTGAAAATAAATAAGAAAGTTATTGGAGATAGGATTGGGATGAATGTGAAGAACTTGTCTAAGCAATAGTTTCCTAGAGAAAGAGAGGGAAATCAGTCATCAGAGAAGGTAACTGGTTTATTGACATTCATGGTAATGCCTGGAGCAAGTCTCAACAGATAAAGTCCAAGGAAAGGGCAACTGGATTGCTCAAGATAGCAAATAAGCTTTTGAAGAGACAAGACTTTTTCAACAATATACAAAGTCTAGAGAGAAAAGAGAGAACACACAGGAAGAATGGTAGTGAAGGTGATTCATAAAATCCAAGGGTGAAAGAGGGAAACAAAAAAAAAAAAACAACAAAACCCAGGGGGCAAATTATGTGTTAAATGAATAAATGGTGTGGAAAATAAAGCAGTGATTACCAGCATGATTGGAAAAGTTGAAACTTTTTCCCAGGGTAGCATCTTTAAGGAGATTTCAGGACATGGAAAGATGATAAATGCTATCATTTTCCAAAGCAGTTATCATAATTCACTTCTAGATTGAATATTTTTTTTAAAAATCAGGAATGATGTGGTACACAAATATGAGAATGCATTTAGAACATTATCATTTGAGAGAAAGATCTTTTGCTTTACTTGAAACAAGATAAATCCACTAACCTCTGTTTTGCAGCTCCAGTTAGGCAAATCTGAGCAATTGGCATGTGAATTAACTAGAGACAAACTCTTTGTGACTAATGGAGACAAGAGTGCCAGGAAGGTTATTAGACTAGACATTAGTGTCTGAATCCAAAAATTACAAGGAAAATTAAAAGAAAAAAAAAAAAGCTACTTGAGGATAGAACTGAAAAGTTGTATTCCAAATAAAAATAAATAAACCCTATTTAGATATTCCAGGTTTTGCATGAAATTCAAAGACATTATCTAAGGCAGGCAAACAGTGTAGCCCAAAATGTTAAGGTCTGAAGGTACTGTTCACAAAACTTTAAAGTATACTGTTCTTTGCTTGGATGTCTTAAGTCAGACAGCTAAGGCAGAAGAGCTGAAGGATCCATGCAAAAGTAAGTAATAAGCAGGTAACCTTGGGTATCAAGGTGTTACAGCAATGGGAATGGGTGCCCTTCATTCACATGACAGGGTGAATGGCTGAAACTTAAACAAGTCCACACAGCTCTTTACATCTCACTGAGAGAAGACTATTGTGAGAATAGACTTCTTTCTTATCCAGAAATAACTTGAACTTTTCTAAACTTCAGAAATTCTTGCTCAAATCATATGTCCAAACACAGAAATCATCCATAATAATTATGGCATGCTCTTTAATTCAGAAAGTGTGTGAAATATAATTAATGCATGGAAAGATTGATTTTGTGATATATCCTATCTCATCTATCAAAGGCCCTCTATTGACAGATGGTGTAGATGATGCCTGATAAGAGTTAAATGTGTGCAGTGAGTTTTACAAGCATCTGTGTAGTCTCAGTGAAGGCAATAAGATCATTTCTCTCTATTTCTATGGCATTTATCCACAGTACAGATACCAGAAGCCCAGCATAGAAAAACAAGTTCTGAGAGACCACTAAGCAGAAAAGGTAGGACTTAATGAAGAAAAGAGTTTCTTGTGCCTTATGAAATGATTTGCCTGTAAAAGAGATATCTGTCTCATTGAATAATCAGAACAGGATATTTATGCACCACTGGGATTCATCCTGTGTAGAAAAGTCTTGTCTACTGAGTAATTTGTTTTGAACTCAGTTATTCCAAAGGGTACTGTGGTAAAAATTTTGTCCTTAAATTTGTGGTGCTATCTGGGAAAAAGATAGCAGCAAACTTTTGCTCAGTTCTGCCCACAGAAAATTTTTTCAGGATTGATCTTTTTTTCTTACCTTCACATTTCTTGAAAAATATGTGAAGGATTTTGTATCACCACAGTCTTCCCTTATCTCTATGATCTACACAACAGATAGTAATTACTGTACTTTTAATGTACTCTGAACATATTAAAATGTCACTTAAGGTGGCTGGTTTTTAATGAATGCTTTCTAGCTCTGCTAATTATTCTCATCAGCTCTCAAGTGAGAAGGGCTTAGTTTCCAGAGCTAACGAGTCTGTCTTTACCTTCAGAGCTGCCTTCAAGTAAGTGAAGAACTTCACTTCAAATCTGGGTACCTGCCTGCTGAGAGAAAGCAATTTTACAGGTAAGATGAGGAGTCCTAAAACTCTGTTCCCCCGTAAGGAATTCTTAGTGTCTGTCTAAGCAGACTGTTTCAGCAGTATTTGATTCATCAAAGTCTCAGCTCAGTGAAAAGGCTGTTGCTTTTGGTCATAAAAATAAGTAGTGTCATTTTCTCTTTGCAATGAATTCTTTCATCCAATCATATTCCTGTATGCAAATATACCATAGCTGGTTCAGATAAAAAAGCACAAATAAAGCTAGTGGCTCAGTCAGGACAAAAATCACTGCACTTCCTTTATACCTCATTTCACCTGTGTTTCAGGAACATCCTCAAACTTCTCAACTGAAAACATGAAGAAGCAAGGTTCAGACAGCAATTCTGCTTCAGTTATGCCAGCACTGCCAGAACCAATCAAAGATCTGAAAATTAAGTACACTAAGGTTAGTAGCATTTGCACTTCTTAATCTTTCTTATGCTTTCATCTCAGAAGTAGAATGTGCTCCGTTTAAACTTACATAAACTATGGAAGCCACTGTAAATCAGTGCTTGAACTGTTTGTTCTGACCAAGTTCTGATTTTACACATATTAGCAATTGATGTTCAGTGATCCTTTTAACCTAAGTTAAAGCACCTAATTGTGTACGAATGATACAATCTTTTCACATTTCATTTGGGGTGAGTGTTGTTTTTCTCCTGAAACAAACTTTCTGCAGTGGTAAATTTCTCAGAAAGCGTAAATGGAGCAATGAAGGAAAAGTTTCTACTATTATATTATTTTTCAGAAGAGTGAGAGCAAATTAAAATGTTAGCGTACTGCATCATGTTATGACCAGATTTAAATAATTATACCTAATAAGATTATGTTGAAAGGGATGTGTGAAAATGAAACTAAAATAAAAATCATTCTGCTCACGTTTACCTTAGAGATAATGAACCTGTTTTTCAGCTTAAACAAGTACCTATCAATAAAGTTTATCAACATTAACTACTCAATATTACCATAAATTTTTTTAAATAATTCTTCTTCATATAAATTTAGAAATATACAGATAAAGAACGTTGTCCAGACTTGTGTTTCCAACTTGAAAACACTGGCTGTTTCATACCATAATATCATAAAACACAGATATATCTTAGAACTTTCAAAAAAAGTGTTGGCAGAGATCATTGAAACTCTGCTCTGTGAAACATTTAGGTAGAACAATGAATCAGAAAGGACCTCTTATCTTTGGAGACTCCTTGGTCACTGTTCTTTTCTTTTTTTCTAGATACTGTGGCAAGGGAAATAATATTGTTTTCTAGAGCCAGTGCTTATTTTCTTTTCCAAAAGAAAGATATTCAGCAATCATCTAAATAAGTCCATTTGAATTACATTCTATCCTATTTTTTTAGTGGCAAAAATCAAGCAGATTTCAATGCATGTCTTTCTTGAATAAATCACGCAAGAACTTACTTTGTAAATATTTAACAGACTAGGAAAGCTATGTAGTTCTGCCATGTGACAGCCCGCTACTGCTCGTCCTGTCTCAAAAAAAAAAAAGCCTTTTACTGTTTGATCTTTTCCAAAGGAAGACAACTAATATGAACAAAACACCAACTGATTTAACTGAATATTCAAGACATGAATTCCTGTAAATATTTCCATCCTTATAAAATATCTCACTAGTAAAAATCTATTCTGTTAATATAAAAAGCAACCGCAAGACAGCCAGCCAAGACAGTTGAAAGGTCTATAGTTTGTAGTGTGTAATCAAGGAGAGTGTCACATACCAAATGCTTCTTTTGCCTTGACAGTAAAGTTGTATATAATTTGTACCTGTGCAGAAATGCAATGCACTGATTTGCAAAATCCAGCACACCCTTGTGAAAGTTTGTTCTTTGCAATGTTTTTCTCATGTCCTCAAATACCAAATAGGACTGTCTGAAAGCCAGAGCAGTCTACTGAGAGACAGAGATCTGGGATAATAGAAATGTTGCCCCATATCCAGAACTCATCTCACAATTTAATAAAGCTTTTCCACTCTTGCCTTCTTACCATCCTGTTCCTCTCCTGTTAGAGAAATTAGAAAGTGGAGGGGCGGGGGACTACTTACATTGGAGAGATTAAGATGAGGGAATCCCTGCTGATGTGTTACTCTTTTCTGTCTGAAGCAAGTAGGATCAGATCCTTCATTTCTGTAAACTCCAATTTTTCTTTTCCTACCTTTACACAATATCAGCAGCCTATTGCATGAGGATCTGAAGAGAGGTCTTCAGAAGATGTTCAAGGACTTTCCTCTTTACTTAACACTCTCTCTGTTTCATTTTCTATGAGAGAGATCATTTGAGGCCTTTCACAGAATTCATTTAACTAAGAATTTCCATACACCTATGAATTTATAGGTAGGTATAGCAACATTTCAGATTAATCCCTTAAAAATCCCTTTTCATATATAGCATGTAGTTGTATAACACTCTTCAAGAAATTTGACTTTCAACCATCAAATGGAAGTATTTTAAACACTAAAATTGGCTTGGACTTTGAACCCCATAGTGATCTTGAATTGGTTTCATATTTGAATCTCCTTTAAAGATATTGCCATGAACTAAATAAGTTTTGGTAGCTAGTTAAAAACATACTGGTAAATATTTTACTTAGTCAACACTGAAGAATTAGACAATGATTGTGTGACAAATGCTTTCTGTCATGGTGCTTTCACACACCCTAAGCCCTGTGGTGCTCCTTTAATCACAGTAACTCAGATTAGTTAATTATTATGTTGTCAAATTACACGAGGGGGAGAAACGGCTGAACATTCTCTCACTAAGATGCATGTGGCGTATCAGAAAGAGTGGAAGGTTAAGCCACTGAATAAAGAAAATTATAGCTGAGCATCAATATCTTGCATCACTAGCTTCACAAACAAAGATGAGGCATAAAAGCACAAAAATATAATTGGAATATCTGGGGAAAGGTAATCAGCAAGAAAGGTACTACAGATACTCACGTTTTTTCAGATCAGCTTGCTTTGTGGACACAAAGCCCCTTACTGACAAAAAAAATTTACATAAGTATTGAATAGAAAGAG
>JAYRBT010000093.1:4342570-4380030 GCA_036023395.1 Myiotriccus ornatus
GCATAAACCTTCTCTCTACTTAAAGTAATTGTGTGGGGGGTGTGAAAGCAAATTGACCCAGAGCAAAACCACGACAGTATACTTTCTCCAGCTGAAAAAATGTCTTTTCGTAGACCTTGTATTAACTGAAGCTCACTGGAACCCCATTTCTGAAGAACAGTGAAAAAGAAAACTATATGCAATGGTAGGAAAGCAGAATAAGCAGCACATGAATGTTCACTTAAACAATGGTTTCGAATTGAGGGAAAGTATTTTTTTATATGCAGACACCAAGCCTATATTCACCTTCCAAGTGCAGTATGTGACGGATGAGACTACAGCACTTTATGGAGACTGTAGTAGGGACCTTACTTTCTACCACTTATTTTTTACAGCTCAGGACAAATGGACAGTTGGTTCTCCCAACAGCTCCTCAGGCTTTACCTATAACAAGTAAACCTCTTCAGTATTTATATCTACACATACAAATACATACATCCCTCTCTGTGAAAGGGGTGGATCAAAGTGAGAACTCACTGTTCTACTCTGTGACATTATAGTTCCTATTTTGGTTTAACTTCAAGCTTAAATTTATTGAGAAACACATCAGGAGAAGGGAAGGTACCTAATCTACTTGCTGAAAGAACATCACAATAGTGCTCCTCACAAATATGTACTACATGGCTAAACATATGGCTCTTACAAACAATTAATAGTTATAATAGTTGCCTTTTGCAGGGAAAAAAACAGGGAGGAACAAAATAGTTTTTCATCCCTCATTTCTAAGTAGTGCATTTATAACAATTACTCTACAAGCAACCTCATTCCACTTTATTACTTCCAACTGCTGTTGAGTAATTTCTCTTATTTTTTAGTTTTATTTAACACTGACTACTTTGCAGGAACAACATAAAGAAAACTTGTATTTATTTAGCAAAATGCAAATCAAAATGAAAAAAAATTGCACAATGTCTTTATTAAGTTTCTTATTGTTTGTAAGGCTTTAACACAGAAGACGAAAAGAAATAAACAGACAGAGCAGACCTTGTGGTCGGAGTTTCACAAAACTGTACCATACCCATTCGAATAAGGGAGCACTCAGAACTCGAACTGGCAGGTGGAGGACTAACATGATGCATCAGCAGTTCCTTATAATGACCTTCGTCTAAAATCACATGGTATGTTCCTGTCACAAAGAAATAAATGCCTTACTCCCAGGTTATGAGCAGATGAGAATACAAACATATACTCCAAATGACAGAAAGGAAATTAAGGAGAAGAAATAATTTATCAAAACCTGTTCCTAAAAACTAGCCCTGTTAATGCTACTGAAACTGACAAGTTTTAAATTTGGTAACATCAGAATGTTAAATTGCATATGAAGGCCCATTGCTTTTTTTCCAACATTACACTGTAGTAATGATATTATAAAAGTTACCACTGCAGCAATTAATATTAACATGTTACATTGTCTAAGTTCCACATCACATAACTTAATATGGAACAGTAGTTTTGAAAATATATCTATTTCTTCCCTCTAGAGCTGCAGCTACCAGCCCATAATAATTTCACTTACTATTGTGTATTTCGTAGATTTGGGAACCCCCTGAATTTTCTGCCAGCATGATGGAAAACAGTCATCCTTAAATATCAAAATGCATTTAATGAATTTATAAAACATTAGTTACTTAATTTTGATTTTGAACCTGTGTTAGTAATATAACTACTGAACTTCAGATACATACCACCAGTTTCTCGGGCAAGTATTGTACAGACTCGAACTTCAGCACTTAGGCCGATGACAGATACTCTGATCTTAAATGCTTTTAAACACTTCAAATAGAAAAAGAAAGCATACTCAAATTCATGTGCAGAACAAAAATGAGTAAAAAGTCTTAAATGAAAATTAATTGGTGATCACACTCCAAC
Organism: Myiotriccus ornatus; assembly: GCA_036023395.1. Classification (NCBI taxonomy): domain Eukaryota; kingdom Metazoa; phylum Chordata; class Aves; order Passeriformes; family Tyrannidae; genus Myiotriccus; species Myiotriccus ornatus. Next base: position 4,344,479 of record JAYRBT010000093.1, read on the forward strand.
TGTCTGTTTTTACTCTAATAGCTTACATGTTCAATGCAGTAGTCAGACTGCAATTCTGTACCTTAATTAGATCATAGATGTTGGCTGGATCACATGTTGTCAGGCTGCTGAAGACTACCAAAATCTCTCTGCTTGTATGTCCTGGCATGTGCCTAAGGAAAGTACATAGTTAATTTACTACTGCACACTAAGATATCTGTATGATAATGTCTACAAGGACTTCAATGCACTGAAGTCATAAGATGACACAACATGAAGTCCTCTACAAATTCTAATACGATCCTTCTCTGAGCAACAGAATTTCACTTTCCATAAGCCAAACCTTTCCAGTACTTAAAATACAGTATTTGATTTGTATAGTTGTTATCTTATTGTTTGCTCTAATGAATCCCTTGTACCTTATCTACACTCTCACAGGTAAAATTTACCTTCAAACTAGCCACACTACAGCAAGTCTTCTGACTTCTTAAAACAAAAATCTCTAATCAGTTTATAGCGTAAATCCATTAGTCTTAACTACTTTTGGTTCTTAGTCGCAAACTCTCTTCCAGCTAGTCATTAAAACAGGTTTTTATGACACTGACTACTAACTTTGTTCTGGTCAGTGTTTCTAGCTACAACCTTTTGTTCAGTCTTCCAAACTGGGATACATCTCAACACCTCACACAGCAAAAAATTGTTTTAAATACATCCTATGTGAAAATTTATCTTTCTAAAGAATGCCAGAAGTCCCACAAGATTACTGTGACTCAGTGGTGCTTCTTCTCGTTCTCTCTTATCATGAACCCCGAACTCTGTCCTCTCCCATACCTCAGCCCTCCAGTAAAAAATAATTATGTCTTTCATTACAATATCTACATACAATCATCTACTTGGTTTCAAAATACTGTTGCATTTTATAATCAGCAAACCTCTAAATACAAGCATCTCACGTTAGAAAATCAACTTCTGTACTACCAGCATATTTAACTTGTTAACAATTTGTATTGTAAGAGAATATAATTAAAAACTCAAGTCAACACAATGCAAGATGCTCCTCAGAAAAAAATTCTGTCTCTGCCTCTCAAAAAATTCATAATCACAAAGAAAATAAAAAAACCTCCATGTAAATACTAACTTTAAAGTCTGCATAGCCAAATTTAGGGAATTATATAGAGAAGGCTCTCCACTGCAGTTCATATCCACTGCTTTCTTCAGAGCAGTTACATGCTTTTTTGAGTTTCCTGTAAGTGAAAAAAACCCCCAATCAATTCAACTGACAAAACAAGTTAAAAAAATTAAAACATTTAACTACATATGTAATGAAGTGTACAACACGTTTTCAAACTGTGACAAAAAACTGTCTATATTTTTTGTTAGAAAATGATGTGCCAATCAGAATGCAGAAAACAATAAAACAATGTATTAACAGAAAGACATTTACTCTATAGGCATCCAGTTGTTAGAAACTTTAAGAAGCCAACAAACATGGTGGAAAATGAACTATAGGGGGAAACAAATCATATTTTAGCTGTAATCTGGACAAGACGATGGCAAAAAGCACACAGTGATGCTTCCAGATCAAAGCAGATCGAAACAAAGACTATGATTTCAGATGACTTGCAATAATTTGTCTTTTAAAAATATGTTAACATCACTTTCAGCAGTGTATCAGGTAGAACTTGTAATATCAATGAAACAGATAAAAACATCTCCAATAAAAAAAAACAAAAAACCAAAACTAAACTCCCTACCTGAGAGTTCTGTCATTTTTTCAGCTCTTTTACTCTTGGTTACAATTAAGCCAATCTGGAAAAAGGAAAAAAAAAGTCAAAACATTTCTTACCAAGTTTTAAAATTAGCTGATTTATATTTTTGCTATATTTTGCCTAATACTTCTTTATGGATCAGAATTTCTTAACCACACGAATCCATACAAGTTTTCTTGTAAGCGTAACAACATCAGCCCAACGTGATGCATCAGTTAATACAAACTGTGTATTTCCGTATTTTTGCATAAAAAGAAATATGTGAAAATTCCAAGTGTCTGAAAAAAAATATAATCAGGTCTTCTGTGTCAGAACTGATGCTAGGAATAACAGCAGAGACTGGTTCGTATTTCATTAGTTCAGGCAGAAACAAGAGTTTCACTAGATGGGATGGGAGGGTACATATAAACAGAGAACAGTTTACTAGATACTGTTAAAACTTAAAATACCTTTTAAAATAGCTTTCTATTACTTGTTTCTCACATGGTTGTACATACCTGACTAATGGGATTTTGGTCAAAGTACTCTTCAACAAAATATTCCAGTAACTACAAAGAAAAGACTGTTAGGAACTAATGACAGTTTTACTCCACATGCACTAAGGAGGTGATATTTGCAAAACATCTAGTATCCTTAAAGAAAAAGTTGGGGAAAACAAACAAGAGAATGAGACATTCTTTTCTATTCTTCTTTCACCCCAGCCCTTCTCCTTCATCCCATGTTACCAGTGCAGTGCAGATTTCATAAACTTGTCCCCCTTTTATTTTATTCACTTCGTATGTTCAAGTTCCAGGTTCCTGGTGGTTCAAATGGAGGTTTCCCACACACCACAAAGCATCAATGTGTACAAAATCATCAAAACCCAGTATTTTGTGCTTTAGTGTTATTAGGGAAGACCATATAGTACAATATGTACACAGGTCAAGTCCCCCATGCCTGAAACACCAATCCAATTCAACTCCTGACTAACATCCTTTCAAATCAGAATTCATTTAAAAAAAAAAAACTGAAAGAAAAATATAAGCTCTAGCTGTGCAATGAAAACATGCCTGTTCTTCTTTCATCCCCTTATTATGGGCAACAATTAATTTCCACATACTTTTCATAAAGCATCTTTCCCTTATGTGTCCTTATAAAGTGCTTTTACTGTACAGAAGTGCATGGCAAAACAGTGTCACACTATTCAAAAAACAGGAAAATTACAGGCTAGCAACAAAAGCAAGGGGGAAAAAGCAGGGATGATAGGAAAGATGAGGCTATGCACATACAGGAGACTACAGTTCTTTTAAATGCAAAATGCAACTGGGTTTATAGAGGAACAGTGGCTCAGTTAAGAGAACACTTCTGAGTCCAGAAATACCTTCAAAGTGCAAGTGAGTCTGTTCGGTTTTAAGTCTTGGTCCTCCATCGTTCTTGATCCATCAACAACCACATAAAGGTGACGCATCTGCATTTCCACCATAAGTGAAAATCACTCACAGAATACATCCTGAACTGAATTCTTTATTCCATTTACTTAAGAAAGCCACTACTTCCTCCCTCAAACTTGGAAAATTCTGAATATTGAGCAACGTAATCAAGTGAAAAAGTAACACATTTGTCCCCTTTTCCTTCAAAACGAAAAAGAAAACCCAAACCACCCCTCTTAAAAAAGGCACACTGCTCTTTTCCTCTCAAGATAAGCTGCAATACATGCATAGCTGGAACCTTCACGTTTTCATCTGAAGAGCTCAGGGTTGGACTAAAGCAACGTTGTTATTTACAAGCTGTTTCAGTTACACCCGTTTTTCATGCGATTCCCACTGCAAAACACACCCCACGTGCCCAAACTCTGAATTCCACCTCTGAATGTTCATGCTTCACACTCACCCTGCCATCGAACAAAGAATGTTTAAAAAAAAAAAAAAACCGGTGGGAAGCACAAGGTTTGGTCTCAAGCACGTTAGGTCAGCAGGAGTGTCTTTTGGAGCAGAAACACCACCTCTAGTCCAGTAGCTTTGGACTGAGGACAGAAGAGGGTGAAGATATCAACATACCATTCCAAGTCGAACTTGTCCATGGTGTTCATAGAGTCTATCAAAACACAGAAGGATTTAAGTAAGCTGCACATGAACAAATGGCTCCTAAAACAAAAGCCCAAAACAAATCCTGAACTAGACTTCTGCCAAATATGCAGCAGTAACAAACTGCAGACACTTACTTACACTGACAAATCCCACAACTCAACCGCAGACTTCTAGCCTCTCAGAAAACAAATAAAAACTACTTCTTACTACCAAGTTTAATGAAGCCCTAAAATTTTATCCAAATTTGAATGTTTTAACATAACCTGAAAGCAAAAGTTAAGATTTTTTTTTCCTGCAATTTTTCTGAAATTTGAAATAGAAATCTGGTGCCATGATACTGAACGCCAGCTTCTGTTGTGACAGGACAAGGGGCAACGTTTTTAACTAAAACAGAGAGGGTTTATACTAGATATAAAGATGTTTTTATGATGGGGGTGGTGAGGCATTGGCACTGTTTGCCCACAGAAGCTGAGAAGTTGTAGACACCTCATGTCTGGAAGCTTTTAAGACCAGGTTGGATGTGGCTCTGAGCAGCCCGGTCTAGGGGGAGGTGTCCCTGCCCCATGGCAGGCAGGTTGGTACTGGATGAACTTTGAGGTCCTTTCCAACTCAAACCATTCCATGATTCTATGATTTGCACGTAAAAAAAAAAAAAAAAAAATGCTGGAGGATTTCTCTAAGCTGCACAGATCGCACCTGCAGTGCTCTGCACCGTGCTCTATCAGACCAAGACCTGCAGCTTGCATAAACCTGGGGTATCCAGCCTGCACACACTCAATGCTTAAAGTTAAAAGTTCATTCTTTAGTAGTTCCTTAAATAATGCCACATATTTATTGCTTAAAGTATATAGTGAGACTCCATGATGTATTTTGAGACTAGTAAGTTACAACTTACAACACTTGAAATGTGTCTCCTCTTGGGAAGAGGTCTCTAGACCTCTTGAAGGTCTAGATGTATCTGTAAAATTTACTGCCAAGTAAATTTTAGTGTATTACAGTACTCAAGAATATCTGAATGTCATAATCTATAAGAGCAGGTGGGTATAAGTGCCAGCAGTTATTCAGCACTGTGCATCACCTCCCCTGAGTGGTGCTGAACTGCCTCTGCCATGCATCCAATCTCAGCCCTGATGTCTCTTCACTGTTCCTGACCTGTAAAAAAATGCTGTTGGTGTAATTCCCTGATTTATAGCCTGCACTAGAAAGCTTATGAGCAGTCAGCTGAGCAGCTGTTAAAATCTGTTGGTCCCTTTTATCTCCATAAAAACAGTCAACAGGGCTCATTTGGAAAGTATTGAGAAGAAAAACTTTATTATAGCAAGGGACAGATTTATGGGCAGAAGAGGTTTTGCTTTTTCTTGTACGATAAGTTTGGAAGACTTTCTGATATCTAAATAGAAGATAGCTTAGACATTTAAGTTCATTTCTACAAAGCTATCCTTTATACCTAAGTTAGGGATAGTCCACATTTTAGCTGGTTCTATTTCATTTCTTGACTATATCTCTGTAGTTTGAATTATAATTTTTAACAATAATAGTGAATTGCATCAAAGTTCTTCCCTAGAAAAGAATAAGTTTATGGACAGATGCTGAATATGGGATCTTTGCTACAGCAGAAATCAAGTATTTTCTTCTTTAAGCTGCCCTTTAAGTCATTTTGCAGAAGCACTGAAGCCTGGATCCTTGTACAGGCTTTACACAGTACTGAAACCACAAAAAAGGGGATTCTTATTCTAAAGAAGATTCAGCAAAAAGTTATGTTTCTTATGGTGATGACACCAAATGTAAGGGCCCTAAAATTTATTTCAGCAGAGCAGTAGTGTAATCCATCTGAAAGAAAGCTGTACAGATTCAGCATGAGCTTCACTCGTGCCGCACAGACACAAATATGGCACTTCCCATCTAGTAGATACTTTATATTATGAAGTCACAGTCTTTTCAGAATACTCCAGGACTGAAGGAAAAGAAACCAATGAGAAGACAGAAAAAAAGGCAAAGTTCAGGTCTTGTCTCCCCATTCTCTGCTCAGGTCATTTGAATGACGAAATCAACTTGTGTAAATAGGTCAGAAATACTGTAGTCTTGCAGGTAACTTCAACCCCAAATGATGTGTTAGATCACCTGAGCTGAAATCAATCGTTTCAGAGAAACAAGACTTTACAACACTGTCCCACTGTGAAATAAAGACAGTCAGAGGGGCTTGACTGCCTGTTGCTGGGCTGTACTTGAGATACTAAGCTTTAGTAGTGTAGAAGTCTCCCTTACAGGAAATGTGTATTTCCAGTTCTACTACAAAGAAATCCGAAAGTCTTTAGTACTTTGAGTTGTTGCAATAAAAATATGTCTCTCCTAAAATTTTTGTGAATTACACTTACAAAATACCTGCAACAACACTTCTAAATCCTTGCAAAACAAATTTGTAGCCCTAAACCTCATGGGCCATAGTCAGTCATCACAGACGAAGCCCTGCACAGCATTTGCCACAGAGGGGTAGGTCCTTTGCATTTATGTTTGCCTAGCTGTCAGTGGAGTTCTTACTGACTGACAAAATGCTGTAACCTATTCCAAGATGATCCCAAACATATTTTTTCTCAGTCAAGGTTCTCGTTAGATGCTGCTGTTAGCATCTTAGGTACTTAGACGTTGTCTGGATTGAGAGATCCATATCCTATTTGTTTATAGCAAATACTCCACAGCATTTAATGAGCATGGCTGCATGCACATTTATGAGAACAGCTGGCTGCAATGTATTAATACAGCTTACTCGTAGAGTTTTGACTTTTTCCTTCTCTTTTCTATCTTTCATACCTGCATTTACAAGGCTGCTATCTGGCTTTATGAAAGACATCTGGATAGTTTGATTTATACAGCCCTGATGCAATGATGTATGTATATTTAATATAGTGAAGTTATGTTTTAAACAGAAATGTTATTAGAAACATCAGTAAGAGATATATTCTAAACTAATATTATGGGTGATATTGGTTGGTGAAATAAATGTAATATTTAAACAAACAATTCAAAAATTTCCAAAAATGGTATGTTTTGCTATTATTCCTTTCATGGACAGATATGAATTTAGCATACTGTAACATCACGGCAATGTTATGTTAATATTTACCTTTTACTTTGTCTCTTTTCTTGGCAATACATCCAGATGGGGGGAGGGGTGTTGCATATTAACCATTTAACTGCTGTCTTTGTCCTTTCACCATAGCCACAATTTTGTGTGGATATTCTTATAACCAGCTTCATCACTTGTCTGAAATTTCCAGGGACTTTGCAGGGACTGATGGCTTTTATTAAATCAGGAGTTTGCTGGTCAGTCCTGATGGTCAGACATTACAATTACAGTGTATAAGGTGCCCACATAGAGACAATCTGAAACATACAGGAATATATTAATAGCAAATTGTTGCCACATTCGTTTATGGAAATATACTATTTTATTAATCTTGATCATTATTCACAAACTATTCCCTAATTATCAACTACCACTCAGAATAAGTAATTTCAATGCTATGCAAAAAATCTATTTCCTGAAATCAGACACATTTTCATAACATATGTGTTTGTGGTGGAAGGGTTTATGTGACAGAAAGTATTTATCCTGTAGTTCTGATGTCTTAACTTTGTCTGCCCCAAAGTATTTTCTGGTTTTCCATTTCAATTTTCCTGTGCTATAAGCACCAACACTAAGTCCTTTATCCTAATGGAAAGGAAATGGGAATCACATCTTTTCTGCTAGCTGTCTCAATGGCTAAGCTCCGGTGACTAAAGGTGAGGCAAGACACTTTAACCATAAAGAGAGGTACAGTTTGAGCTCAAAATACCTGGTGCAGTCAGTCAGAGTCTGACATGGTCTCAATGAGTATGATCAAGACCTTACATGCCCACCAGCAATGCAGGGTCATTGAGAGAGAGTGAGAAGGGAGAGCACCAGCCCACCAGCACCAAGGAAGGTGGGCTCAGGCATTGGGTGGGTAGCTCAGTGTGGGATCCCACTTCATCACTGACCCAGAGATCACAGAGATTATCAGGCAGAGAAGGACTGCTAGTTAACATCAGACTGTATACCTCATCATGTTCACTTAAACGAGCAACCTACATAATACTTCTTAGCAACACAGCCTCCTCTTTTCAACCTGTGCATTTACCATGTTTTCCCAAAAAGCCTTTCCTATCTTAGCCTGTTTCAAGGCTAACCTATAGTCAGAAAAAGTGAACCTACTCTGACAATTTTACCAACACTACCTCACCCATGGCTCTAGAGTAGTACAGATCTTGTGCATCCACATGTAAGACCCAGGTCCTATTTTGCATTTGTGAACAGAGGTAAATAACTCAAATTTCACCCAGAGATCCTTACACATGTCCTAAGCACCCAGAACCATGTTGGACCATATGGTTCCACTGTGATTCCTTCCAACCTTATTCATTCTGTGATTCTGTGATTCATTCAATTGACTATGGTGAGGGTTTTTCAGTCTCAACTTTGATTTCAGAAAATAATGCTGTTGGTGCTGTTTGTTTGGGGCTTTTGATTTGGTTTGGTTTTGGTTCGAATTTTCTTTTCTGTGGCAGAAGAGAGTGAAGAAAAATCAAAGGAAACCTAAATACAACAGTGCTCTCCAAGACACTTCTAATTTAAGGTATTACACTCACTAAACCATAGGAATGGATTTACTTCTGTCAGGCTGTGTAACAAGAAGGCCCTCCATTGTTACCAGCCCTGTGAGAACAGGAAACCCAAGTAGTTTTAGGTAGTTCATTTAGGGATGTACCTCCCTTGCACATCACAGATTTCAGCTGAAGAGGGGAAGGACCCCTTTGAAATAGCATATTTTTATGATATGAAACAAAGCAAATATAATATAAAAAATATAATGTAGAGAAAGTTTGCCTCTTCAAAAGAAGGCAATTTTAAAAGGCTGATCCGTGTTATGTTTACATGTGTTTACTCATCTCCTCAGAATAATTTAGAAACAGCTATTCCATTTTTAATTCAGGTATCTATCAATGAGGCAGTTATCAGGTATGAAAGATAGGTTCATTCACTAGAGCAGATGACAGACAACAGCTCTATATGTGTTACTAATATTGTTTCATTCCTTCTTCCCCTAAAGATATTTATAAACAATGAGTGGCATGATTCGATCAGTGGTAAAAAATTTGCAGTCTTTAACCCTGCAAATGAAGAGAAAATCTGCGAGGTTGAAGAAGGTGACAAGGTAAACTTCTTTGTTGCTCTTAATTCTAACTTTAAATTTACTTCTTCATCTTAAAAGCAGGAAGGCAAGCAGCGATCTCTGTGACGTAACCACTGTAGGGATGTACTTACTTCGTCCCCTATACTTTCTTCTGCAAAATAATTCTTAGCTTTTTTTTTCTTTTTTTTTTACTAAGCCATGGCATTTTTTGTAAAGAGATACTGAAAAACTGGATCCTTACCTTAGGATCTTGCTCATATAAGAAAAGTTCTAAAAAATTATTTTTTTGCTAATTTTCTTACTAATGTTATTGATTCTTTTTCTTATCTGTGATCTGTCATATCTGAAAACTTTATTGTGTGTCTTTGTTGGTTTTTCTTGCTCTTCCTTACTCAGTAATGTAACCTGTTTATTACACATTTACATAAGACTTTCCATTATAGATAACATGAAGAGGGCAAATATTTTTAATTTCCCACACCGACTCTGTGAAGATGATTATTACCATCAGCATTTGTATGAATATGTCTTCTCAGTATTGCCCCCTTCGAATATTTTGTTTGGAAAAATATATTGGAACATAGTCCTAAAAAACACTGAAGTTGAAGGTAGCCTATTAAGCAGTCACTAATTCTACAAAAATTATCTACTTAAAACATGTTCAACCAATGAACTTAAGCAGAGGACTAAAAAACTTGTTGAAAACTGTAAACAAGCATTTTTTACATATATTATGAGATTCCTTAGTGGAAAATTACAGATAGATGCCATGTAATAAAAAATATAATGAAAACCCAAGTGCTAAGCTCTGTATTTTGTTATATTATGTGCTTTTCTCATGAAAAGGATTTGGCTAGCGCTACTATATCATTTAAATATAAGTTATCAAGTTGGGGGAAGGGTAATTATATAAATAGGACAGACAATGTTGCTGAATAGTTTTAAAAATTATAACCAATTTTTTTTTATAAACCAAGAAAGCAAATATGAGAAGTGAACGTTCCATCTCCAGTTCAAAGATGACTGTAGCTGGAAATGAAATTGCTTTTGTAATTATGGATTTGGTTCTTACAAATATTTATTTCACTTTTTACACTTTTCCCCTCAAAGTCAATTTTTTATATCCAAAAGTGAGAAAATTTTTTCACATTTCTCACAAAATGACATGTTGCTTTAGTCAAGAAATATCCGTACCTGGAAGGTTTAGTATACAAGCATTTTTTAAGCTTAGCAGCCAAATATTCATTAAACACCTTTGTATCCAGGAGAACTACTGTAAAATTTGTAAGCTGCTTATCTGTGTTATAAGCTCACCAAACACTTATTGCCAATATAGTAAGCATGGGCTCTTTCAGAATGCTTTCATTTACTGCACAAAGATTCAGTCCGAAATTAAATTCTCCTTTGAGAAATACATTCAGAATAATTTGCTCATTAAGTCTTAGTTATTTTGGTCCATAATTTCACTATGAATCTCCTAATAAACTGTGTCTCTAAGGCTGTCTAGCACATGAGCAATAGTGACCACAAACTTCTAAGAAGGTCATAATGAAGACAGATTTATTTTTTTTTTTAGAAAAAGATGGCTGAGAACGTATGTTTTTAATTATTTCCTACATCTAACCAGAAGTTTTTTCAGAGGCATTGCTTTTGTCCCACTTACCTATATATAGTGCTGAGACACTGATATTTGACCATGCTTAAATTAAATTACTCATGACTTGCAACTGTTCAGTTACCACATAACATTTTTGTAGCTTCCTTTCCTTACCAGCACTCCAGCAACTCATTAAATAAAGAGATAATACTATTAGACAATCAGGTTTGCTTTCTCTTCAATAATTTTGCAAACTAATGTGTGATGAGAACTGCTATTAACTAAATTGCCAAGTGAATTGTACAAATCTAGTAAATTACACAGCCATTATGAACCTAATATGTTAGATCCTAGACTTCCAATAATGAATCAAAAGATTTTAGGCATTTAATTTGTGCATATAATAGAGTTGACAAAGGGCCGTCCCGTTCCTTGTAGTGGCATTTAAAAAAAAAAAAAAGAGGAGATTACAAAGCACAGACATTTATGTGGGTGGGAACTGTTTCCTTTCAGTTTGATGGTGCTTACAAACTACGTTACTAGTCCTAAAGGCCCCTACTAATAATAAAACAGCTCAAGAAATGGTCAGTGTACGTAAAGTAAATGTAAAAAAGTCTAAATTGGCTGAGAAAAGAGTCTTTGTACTCATAGTGTAGATTTATGTATCCAAATTAAATTTCATACTGTTGAAGAACAATAATTTTTTTATTACTTTTCATTTATTTAAAACCTTTATCCTACTTCTCTTGGTTTTAATTATTTCTGCACTTCTAGTAGAAAGACCATATGGTACTGTAGTTTTAATGTACATCATTTGTACCAGTACTACTTTTGTTTCCCCCTTGTCCTTTTCTACTAAAGAAGTAAAGCCATTCCCCCCAAGACATATTGCAAAGCTGTAGAATATTTATGACAGGGTTCGCAGACAGCGATGATGTATTTGACAACATTCTGAAGATTCTGAAGAAACGCAATTCTTCTCAAACTGGTAGATTTGAGCTACCTGATATAGGTGACTGGTTAGTATGATCCTATAGTAATGGCTATGCTACTTGTATGGTTCCTTACCATCTTTTCCCAAATATCCTGGAAAAAAATTTGCGAAGTTCTATGGACCTCCTGCTTAAAAGGTCTGTGCTGGGCTTTCTAAGCCACTAACCCACCTCACTCACAGCTTTTGAAAATTTGTTCCTGGCTACCAACACCAGTTAAAGATTTAAGATCTGGTTCATGTTTAATGATTTTGGTGTCAACTCAGTCAACTTTGCTGACTTAGTCAACCTTGATGGTGATTTCCCTGGAGGAGACTTTAGCAAACAGCAATACAAAAACGTTTGAAAGAAATCCTTCAAACATTGCACACAAATTTCTCAGGGAAATGTGGCATGCATAGAAACCACTTTTTTTTTTCAGTGAAATTTGTTTTTAATTTCTAACAAAAAAAATCTAGAATAAATCTCCTTTTTATGTCACTGTTTTCCTGAGTGAACTTTTAGAAGAATTATGAAATATAGGAGAATTCTAAGCACTAAAAGCCTTCTCACAAGAGATTTTTAATTGGTTTGTTTTTTTGTTTTTTTTTTAATCCTGGAACACCATTTGCACAGAATAGTTAAATGTAATTAATTCATCATAGATTTTCCTTCTATAGTGAAAGCCAAATGATAAATAATAAAATATGCTATGAAAAACATTAATGGACTGACAAATTAGCTGGCATATTCAAAGACAATGCTTAGACTTCAAAATATTTAGGCTTAGTATTTTAAACTGGGTGGGATTTTTAATTTTATTTAATTATGTTTGAAAAATAATTTTAAACATAAATTTTTCTTAAATATTCCCAAAAATAAATGTATTAATTTTTCTTCCACAATAATAAATTTGTGTTTATTTTACGAAACATCCTAAAGAACAGATTTTTATAACCTGGTCTTCACAACATCACAAAATGGTTTTAGATGATGAATAATTAAACACTTAACTTGCAGATTTGGGCCTCTTCTTGTAAATAAAAGACATTTAATTGTATCATCAGTATAATTGCTTGGTGTGTGAAGAGAGCTTGAAAATGTAGATTTTGAAAATAAAGTTCCTTAATATGTTTTTATTTTAGAAGCTTTGAGAACCCACCACCTGTTTCCCATAAAACTGCACATTGTTGAGATAGCAACAGAGCTGTTTGAAAAAAAAATAACACATGTATTTAAAATTACTGTACCATTTTTAATTAGATTGGTCTTGGTTTCTCTTATTTAAACTTTATGTTAAACGTCACATAATTAACAGCCAAAACCACTGATGACAGAATCAATTATTGACTATAAATGTTTCTTTTTTTTCCCCACAGGAGGATGTAGACAAGGCAGTTAAAGCAGCTAGAAAGGCTTTTGAGCTTGGGTCGCCCTGGCGTACAATGGATGCTTCAGAGAGAGGAAGGCTCTTGAATAAACTAGCTGACTTAGTTGAAAGGGATCGGCTGATTTTAGCTGTGAGTATGACATCTGAACAAAAAAACGAGGAAAAAGTCCTGATTTTAAAAGAAAGATACAAGGAAGTGTAATGTGCCTATCCTTTGGAAAGTCAGGCTTTCTAAATATTAGATTTTCATCTCTATAGCAAAATGACCACAATAAACTGCCTTGGACTATGACCTATTAACACCCCAAATCCAAAAAGTGCTTGCATATTTGATCTCTTTAAAGTGATACTTAAACTACCTACAATCACAGTAATTTGAATCACTGATACTTAAGGACATACTAACATAGATCACATGATTAACATTTTTCTTCACCAAAGTCGGAACAGAGTCCTAAACGCAAATCAAAGCCTGAATCAAAACTCAAACTCAAAGCTTGGCTCAGTGCTTACAGATGATACAGATGATCTCCCAGTCAAAACTGGAAGAAATTTTGAATTTTGTACCTATATATTTCATTGTCACTGGTCCTTCATTAACTCCAGCTTGGAACTGATAATGAGAGATAAATCTTAACCAGAACCAAAGGCATCAGTGAATTCTTTAATGGGAAGAAGAACATGGTGGGGGGAAAATCATGTCCTGTCTTTACCAAATACTCTGTATTGGCCATTTTACCACACCTAACAGCAGATACTTAAGTTGTTACACCCCCACCTACATGTAGTGAACTAAGTCAAGAAATAACATGTAAAATAGAAATGCATTCCTCCCCTTGTTTTAAGCCCCACATATAATGCTACCATTAAACTGATCTCTCTGCTATTTCAAGAATATTCTAAAATTAAAATTTAGGCAGGATTATTGTCTGTGCTGAAGATGAATCCTGGTTTTCTGTCAACAGTGCAAACAAATTTAAAGAGTAGGAGAAGTATCATCACTCAGACTGATCCAGCTACAGTTTGAAATATTTAGCCATTAGCCACAGACTATACTGTTGAAAAGTTCATGAAATTTAAACCTTCAAATAAATAAAACCTTCAAAGCATCTATTGTCCATTATATGTCCTTATGACCATAGCACAGTTTCTCAGGAGAAATCTTGAGTGGCTGGAATTTACGTCCTTTACAATGCTAGATTTATTTGAGATGAGAGACACAAAATTTTAAGAGAGGTACATTTTTAATAGGAAAGTATGCCTCCTTGTCAATTAAATATTGAATAAACTGGCATTAGTTTTTTTATTGTAAAGCCTAAGGCTTCATAAATGCAGAGACGGTAAAGATATAATATTTTTTTCCACATAAAAAATTGAAACATTGAGTTAGTTTTTGTTCCCATTTGTCATTTTCATAATATGAAAGCATTGCTTTTCTCTGAGGCCCCTCCCTAGTTTCTAATTTACTGACTTTCTTTATATTTCTTACATCTTGTTCACACTGTAAACTACTTACCCTTTTAGATAAGGTATGTTTGAATAAAGTGCTTTCCAGACTTTATCAAAATGAAGGGAGATTTTCTTGACTCACAGCTTATCCTACCTGCAAAACTAGTACTATAGAATAACAAATAACCCTAGAGATCACTAGATCTCTAGACCTAGAGTACACTAGAGAGCAAAATAGATCCCAAAAAGCTCATTGCAAAGGTATTCTCCTGTGTTCATGCATCTGACCAGGATGAAAATTACTCTGTTTCAGTGTTTTGTTTAATGGTAACATGCTTCAGAGGCTCAGCAGCTCCATAGGCAGGTGACTGGAACAGTAAGTCAAAGCAGGGGACTGAAAAAACCACTGAGAATTGTTCTTATGTTTCAGTCTGTTGTGATGTTGAAAGCTAGAGGATTCATAAGTTTGAGGAAAGGGAATAATGTTCTCTCATCTCTAAACAGAAAAAAACAGTGACAGACATATTGCCTCGAATGGCAAAGGCATATCTCATTTAATCACCTCCTTGTTGCAGAAAGCCATCAAGAATTGCTGTCTTCTCTGTTTGTTCTGTTCTCTTCCCAAGTATGATATCTGAAATGTGTCCAGTCAACTAAAACTGTAGATTTCACAGGGGCACTATTGCTGAAAAACTGTTCTTAAAGGATCAGTCTGTAGATACAACCTGAAATGCTAAAGAACCCCAACAAATTTAGAAAAGAAAAGTGTATTTATAAGATCTGGGTTTTTGATAGGATTTTAAAAAAAGCTGGATGTCCTCAGTTTTGGAAAACTTGGAGAAAAAATGTAGGAGTGTCAAAAAGATGTTGACACTGTTTAAGAACTGCACATGATCTTTAACTAGATTTCCCAATATTTAGGGGTATGGAAATGGCATTAATCCAAACCACACTCCTCGGATTTGGCTGGCAATCAACCCTATTTAGTGCTGGTGTCTCTGTGGGTGGAACAGAATTGTCCATCTGAAGAGTTATAGATGTTGAATGAATATTTATTGATCATTGTTGTAAAAGTTTATGTCTGCCTGACATGGAGAATCAGGTTTAGCTTCAATTAAGACCAGTTAGATCACTTAGGTGGTAGTTAGCCAATAAAAGAAAGTCTCTTCTGTGTAAATATTTATTTCTCATAGTGAATTTTTCTGTTAGGAGTTCCAATTGACTCAGATCTTTCTTTTGTTCATGAAACATTCAAGGTATGAGGGTCATATGCCACGTTATATATATATATATATATATAAAGGTATTATATGCCATTGAGTCTTCTTGCTGATATGTGAGGAACACGGCTCATTTTATTTGCATCAGTTACTTGCACAGACTCCTAGCTGATCTCTTGACCTATGCTTGCAGAATATTTAACACAAACCAGAACAGTGTAACTGACTCAGATGGCAGAAATGTTATTGCTTTTTCAGTACATTCTTACCATTACAAATTTACCACGATAATGCTATCTGCGTAGCTCCAGACGGAAAAACCATCATGAAAAGTTCTCACTTGCAAACTGCTACCTGAAGTTTTTCAAGTACTGTGTCCTTCAAAGGAGAATTACTCTAAATGTTTGTACTAAAGACAAAAATCCTCAACCTGAACCACCAAAAGCTAAGTGACAAAGTATAAGCATAAGAACCATTACCAGTATTTGATATTAACTTTTTAATTGCTGTTGTCTGCAGACAATGGAAGCCATTGATGGTGGGAAACTCTTTTCCACTGCCTACCTAATGGACTTAGGTGCCTGTATCAAATCATTACGCTACTGTGCAGGCTGGGCTGATAAAATCCAGGGGCGTACTGTTCCAGTGGGTGAGTAGTTTTGAGATAACAAAAGTACAGAACTGAAGCCAGTGGAAGCTGTAAATAACTGACTTTTATCCAAAAGTTGCACAATAGAGAAAATATCTCAAATGGAAATTTTTTAAGATAGTTTTTAGTATAGGTTATTAAAGATTTATCATAGTTTGCAGTTTAAACGTTTAGTGCAGTTCTTCACATTTATTTCTTGTTCTATGCACTACTAACCATTATTGTTTATTGATCAACAAATTTAACCTGTATGTATACCTAAGAAATCTGGTAGTGTACTTTTGCATAGAAATGTA
Organism: Myiotriccus ornatus; assembly: GCA_036023395.1. Taxonomy (NCBI): domain Eukaryota; kingdom Metazoa; phylum Chordata; class Aves; order Passeriformes; family Tyrannidae; genus Myiotriccus; species Myiotriccus ornatus. The sequence goes on from JAYRBT010000093.1 coordinate 4,361,075, forward strand.
AGTTTATGAGAGATTACAGTAGTGAAAACCAGGTATTTGCTCATTAAAGCTGAGACAAAGAAGTAATATTTGTTTCAGTTGCTGGATAATGTACTAGGAAGAGTAAGTACTAAGAGATTGGAAGAAGGAAAGCATATTTTGCTAAAATTTCTCTCCATTCCCTTTCCCATTATGCAACTCTGTGAAAACATTGTCTCTCAAGCTACCTTCTCGCAGAAGAACAAGGAAAAGAATGGCAATAAAGAAGGAATTAAGGAAAACTGGAGTGATAAATACTTTCAACTTTTTTTGCATCACGTAGATCTCTATGCTAGGCTTAATGGAACACATGTTTGTTTGAATCAAAGAGAACTTTATACTAAATGGATTTGATTTAAGCTGAGACCTAATATTAAAAAATGTCTGATATGTACCTAGGATTTAAAAGAGCACTTTCTGAAAAGGAAAAGGTGATAAAAGAAAAAAGAAATTAAGAATGCTCATTGGTGTGCTGTGCATACTACATCAAGAAGCAGGGTTATCACTGCAAAAAGTCAGTCAGACTGGCAAAAAAACCTTGGATGAAGAAAGTAGGCATTGAATCCAGATGTGCTTTATGGCTCTTTTCATAGTTAAGATTTTGAAAGTATCATTTATAAGTAAAATTGTATCCAGCTAAGTTTGCTATCCAACTTTATCATCTTTCTGGTTTAACTGTTTCTCACAAGTGCTTTGTCTGCATGTCTAATTATTTCTTTGTTCCATAGATGGAAACTTTTTTACATTTACAAGACATGAACCTGTTGGTGTGTGCGGCCAAATTCTTCCTGTAAGTTTGAACTATTTATGTAAAGCAAAAATATTCCCTGTTACAAATGGAAATGCTTTTGAAATTTTGTCTATGCAAGTACATTTGTGAAAAAATGACCAGAAATTTTCAGATCTTGAAAGATAAAGACTATCCTGAGTAGTCATATTCTGCAACACAATTTTTGATGAGTCAGTCTGGTTCAACTTGTCTCCCTCCTCCCTGTATATGGAGGGAAAATAAATCTCAAAAGATTGATGGAATCATTTGAAAGATGGAATTATGTTTTGTTGGAACTGAAAGAATTAGAAATAAACATGTAGGAGAGTGCAATATTTACAGCCTGTTTAAGACCTGAAATGTCTGTTCTGCTCTGTATATCTTCCAGACAGATGGATTTTTACTTACAGCTAAGACTCATTCACCATGGTGGTGATACAAGTAACAACACGAAGAATGTGTCTAATAAGCTCCTCTTTGACATGTCTAAACTTCCAGTTTTGAAGTCACTTATTTTAAGTGAAGATTCAAAAAAATTACCTTGAAGAACTTTACTTTTCGGTTTATTTGTGAGGTCTTTTAGTTTTAGTGGATGCCTATGAAAATAGTTGCACGCACTAGACACTCCTAATCCAGGCACCTTTTTGCACATGGTAGTAGCGAGCAATCTCACCTGACCTGCCCGACAACTTAACAGATTCTGGAATAGTCACCTTGTCTATTAGGTTTCCTCAAATATGTGGGTCCCACACGTGTTCCTGATGTCTTTCAGTTGAGCTTGAAGATTTGCTATATCTTTAGACCACCACATGGATTTGGAGAACGTTGCTGGGATATGTTTGGATCCAGTCTCTAGGAGAGCTAGGAAACTGATGGTTTAGATTCTCTTATAAGTCAGACACAAAATATTTCAAGTAAAACACTCAGTTAAGCTAAAGAACTAGAAACACTAGATGTGACCATTTTAAATAAAATTACATCCTGAAATTATATGCAGCATTTAGTACAAACACTGCCTTCCCTAATAAAATGTTCAAGGATTCCTGTGCATTTCCTAATTTTCTCTTCATTGAAAAAAGAACCACCAAGTTGGAGGCTTCCACAGAAAGCAAAACTTTGAGGACTATGTGAATGTTGCAAACCACTTTTGTTAGCTTACCATTTCCATTTCCTTTCACTCATGCAGTCCTACTTTAATGATGAATATTCAGAAAACCCTGTAATTCCTCACTTTGTGTTATTTATGCTCCCACTATTTTTGCTTGTGGGGTGAGACTGAAATGAGACAAGAAGAGAGAAAAGGAACAGTTTGATGTATATTCCTCTAAGCCTTTTTGACATAATAGGAAGTTCTTAATTGCCTTTTTTCCCATTTTCATAAAGATGCCTTATGAGCTGAGGCTCATGGACTCAGTGCTTCCCAAACTATGAGAAATATGGTTAAAAGGGCAAAGAGTTTTTACCCTGGTTGCATTATCCCTCACACTACAGAACACGGGGTCTAAAGCAGTCAGCTGCTCTGTGTCTGTCTGGACTGAACACAACTGCTGTTGAAACCTCCAGGGAAGAGGGAAGGGGCAGCATTACTTGTTATTACCTTGCCTCACTTAGAAAACTTAGCTGGTGATGGATGTGATCATTTTAGATAGCAAAACTACCAATTGCACCACTAATCCAGCAACTTTCTGTAAGGCTGTTAGGGAAGTACACTTATTGTCTCTTGAGCTTTTAACTAATACCTTGGATCCCCTGTACTAAAATATAAAAAAATCACTGCTCTTTGTGTTATATGGTTTGCCAGTTGCTTTTTCAAAATATCTTCGTTCTGAAAAGAGTTCAGCAAAGCATTCAACCACCCAGTTGACAGTTTGCCCTATTATAATAGGAAAAGCTGAGGCACTTTGGTGATGTATTAGAAATAAAATACACTTTCTCATCTGTCTTTCAGTGGAACTTCCCACTGGTTATGTTCATGTGGAAGATTGCCCCTGCCCTTTGTTGTGGAAACACGGTGGTTGTCAAACCAGCAGAACAAACTCCACTCACTGCCCTTTACATGGGATCCTTAATTAAAGAGGTAAGTCATCAACAACAAAGTTACTTGTCCTTATCAAAAATGTAAGAGTATACTGCAGCTGCAATGCCACAGAGGTAATATAATCCAGGTTGGCCTCTGCCCGTGCTTCTCATTGCATGCCTAGCCTTGTACTGTGGCACTTGTCTTACTGTAAACCAGTGAAGCCAATGTAGGGCAAAAGCACGCATATCTTTCAGTCTAGTACACACATACAAAATTCCACAATAGCCATTTAGTAAACTCCATTCTTTCAAAAATATATTTGTATTACAAAAACACAGTATCTTTCAAAGTCAAAAGCAAGCAAGAACTCAAGTGCAGAGTACAAGTGCAAGTGGATGTGGGTGGCAAGGACTTTATAGCATGGTTATCACAGAGAAGAACCTGTTTGTACAGCTTTTTTGTTTTTTCAATTGAACAAAGTTTTCATCCACCTGGGTTTATTATTAACTAGGAGCTATAAAATCGAACTAGTGACTGCTGCCAAACCTGTGAACTCTCTTCACACAGAAACTGTGAGAATACTCTTTGTGCACTTGAACACAAGAGTATGTTAGTTTCTTCTATGTCTCCAGAGTTAACTATTGTGCCCAGGCCAGCAAACCCCCAAAGAGAACAGTTAAATAGTTTAGCTTTCTTCCCAATAAAATCAACAAATGTAATCTAACATGTTTCAAAAGTATTCACAGATGTCAATAATCACCAGGGCAGTAACCTTGCTGAGTTTTAATGGAAATGACTTGGCACATTTTATTATACTGCTTCAAAACAATGATTCAGCAGAGCATACTGACTGGTTATGTATTAATATTACACAGAAACTAAATGACTATCAGGGTGGACCCAAGTCCTGCTGTTATTGCATCACATAGTAAATGTTATTAGATAATATTGGGGAGGAGGAATTGCATTAAAAAATACCAGAGATACCTTCCCTATTAATTTTTAACAATAACTATCAGAAAGTATATTTCTCTGAAAAAGGTAACTTTACAGGGAAAGTAACTCAATTGTCCTATCACTCTAATGAAATATCTATTCTGATATTCTGATTTCCTGAAAAGAATGCTTGTAAGTGGGAATGTGATCAGTATCCAAACAAAGTTGGAGCCAAATCCCTGACAGTCATCACTTCAATAGCTGCTTTAGACTTGTAAAAATAGCTGAAGGTCTAATTTAACTTTCTGCTTCTCAAGTGTCCACATTAAAAAAAAAAAAATATTGTCACTTTTGGTAATCTTCACCATCATTCTTAATAGCCCTCAAAAGTCTCTCTTTTTAATATATAGTGAAGAGCTTTTAAAACAAACATGGAAATTAAATGTTCAAAGTGACACAGTGTGAATTAGTTCCATAAAAAATTACCCTTCTTACTTTTCTCTACATATTAAGTCTGAACCACAATGCTAAGCAAATGGAAGGAACCTCATTGCCTCATCTATTTCAGGGTAAATATTAATCTAGAATATTAACTGAGCATAACAAACATGGACAGAGTGTATCTGAGCATGAAACTGTAAGGAATAAAAATTGGTAGAATAAAAGTAACTCTAGGGTGCTGATAACACAGGACATTAAGTTTTAGAAGCTGTAACTCATCATCTGAAATTCACCATTTTCCAATTAAAAATTGAAATTTTAGTATGTAATATCAGAGTCCCATTTAATGCTAGAAAGAGACTCATTTAAGTGATAATGCAGGACATGAATCTTTTTAGTATTTTAATTTAATGTTTGCACTGGAAGCGCCACTAAGATCCCATAGCTGCTTCATGAACTGACAAAAAGTCCAGCTGTACTTCACACATCCTTGGAGTTTGCCTGACAACCTGCTGGAAAAAAATAGCTTATTTTGCTTATGAATGGAACATAACTATACAGGATTGACAGGAAACCAGAGATTTGTTTTGAACAATAGGAAAAGCCTATTTGCAAAAAAAATGTGCAGGATTTTGGAAGTGTGCAGATCTCAGGTGACCAACGTTTTCGTGCTTGGTAGCTGATCTGCCTCTTTTTTGCTGTAAACTCTCCTGCTGCCCACTCTACTTTCAACCTACATTCAGAGGAACAAGCAAAGACATTGAGTTTGAAGTACTATTTCCATAATTTTTCTTAATAGAATTTTAGGCAGCAGATTGCTAATTAAATTCCACCCAGCATGGATACCAATGTGCAGAAGTCAGCAAGCACACACATTGATTCAAACAGCTTTAATGAAGCAGACATGAAAGTAAGCAGTCTTTCTTTCTTTCTGACTGATTGAGAAAGGAAAAAAAATTAATTTCTTTGGAAATGGCACCAACAAGGAACTAAAAGGGCATAAATACTGGGGGAATGAAAACAACTGGGGGTGTAGGGTTGAAAATAAATATATGGCTGAGAAAAGATGGCTGGAGAAGGGAAATAAAACTGCCTGAGACATATTCTTCTAGTCATTACCCTTCCTCAAATTTATGGAGTTCTTTCTTCTAATTCAGGCAGGATTTCCACCTGGAGTTGTGAACATTGTGCCAGGCTTTGGACCCACTGCTGGAGCAGCAATTTCTCACCACATGGATATAGATAAAGTAGCTTTCACAGGCTCTACAGAGGTACTGTAATGAATGCAAGAAAATATAAGCAGGAAATGTGCCCCTCTGATTCCCACTGATGATTTAATGTCTAACTTGTTCCATGTAATTATTTTAACTCTCTTCTTTCTTTTGACTGCTGGTTTTTTAAACACATTCTGTTTAATGATTTGTTGGATATTATTAACTTTAAACATATTTAAACAGTATTTGTTATTGCTGGCAAGCCCTTCAAACAAAGGCAGTCCATGGGATACACTAGGTTCTCATATACCAAGGCTACTTTGAGCCTTATGCATTTAAAACAGAACATTTTCATAACATAGGCTGCACCTTTTTTTAAGAAGTTCTGTTCCATTTAATTTTAATAACAATAGGATGATAGGAAGGTACCTAAGAAATCTCATTCCTGATTCTGCACACACTTAGGTGAGATAATGGCTTTTTGATATTTCAGTTATACTTAGGATCATCCGTGTGGTCTTAGAAAAGTATTTGGTTATGTATTAGTTTAATAATTAAAAGGAAGGTCACTGTTAATTTTCCCTAACCTTCACCCTGAAGAACTGTGGGTGATAGATACAATTGAAGGTTTCTCATTGTAGGCATTATATAGCTATATCCTTAATACACTTCATTATATTGTCTGTCTGCTTGCATTCTAAATGGAAAAGCTGACACCTGGTCTCTTAACTTCTTGGATACAGACTCCAAAGATTAATATAATATCCTTTTGACAAGGATGAGTACACACTGAGTGTAAAAGCTATGTTTACTTTTAAAAACCTTTAGTTCTGAAGTAATGAGAAAACAACCCAAACCCCAGACACATGAGCAATATCCTACAGATGTTCCAAATAGACACTAACAACTACAGTTCCCAGTGCCCCATAGCCCTCCAAAGGCAGATGGATCCAAGGATGTATTCATTTTGGGGACAGTCCTCTACTGGCACTGCAATTTAGTAATGAGAAATGATGGCAGGAAGGTTGACAGTGGAAGGAAGTTTATCTGGTGTCTGCTACACAGGCAGTTAGAGACCAAAGCCACAAGAGCTACAAGCATGTTTTTCCTTCACAGTTTTTCCAGGGGTGTTCATAGCAAGTAGTTCCTTAAATTATATCACCAGTAGAAAGAAGTGGGTTAGGGGTTCTACCTTGCAGTGTCCATTTCCTCCTCTTCTTTTTTTTAAGAGTGAAATTGGAACAAGAATGTGTCCATACAGGCAATGTAGATTCTTTAATACATATTTGTGCATCAGAGGGCTTTCCCATGTATAAAACAGAGAAATTTCAACCTAATTGGGAAACAGGCAAAGCAGAAATCAGTACCTACTTTAGATTACAGATACATGCAAGTATCATGGTGATAACCCAAAAAGCAGCACACATCTTTGGCAGTTAATATTGATGTTTCAGGATTTTTAGGATTTTTTGCTTTTTGTACATTTTAATGCAACTGTGTAGTCTGTAACACTTTAGAATAGTAGTTAACAATCATCAAACCCTATTCCCCTATTTCATATAGAATTTTCTTAAATTCTTAAGGCTTGTTTAGGCTCCTTTCAAGGCAGGATTATAGTAAACACATTCTGCTTAAGAATATATGGACCCCAGGCCTGAACAAAAAGGTACCATCATAGTCAAAGCAACCTTCATGCCTGGAACCTTGGAGAAGCTCCAAAGACAGCACATGCTGTGAAGAAGAGGAAGATGAGGAATAAAGGTTCTTAGGACCTCTGACTCAGTTTCCGGGGAGGCATGCCAATGGGGCAGATTTGGGGAGGATCTGGGGGCAGATAGTTCTTAGATCAGACCATAAATTGTGGAAACCTTGGACACGGGTGTGCTCACTTTTGTACTCCTCGCACCAGAAGGTCTTCATTAAAAACCTGCTCTAAATCTTACCTATACTAAATTTGCCTTGTGCATTTTTACTCCCTGATCTTTAGGCAACAACATGAATGTATACAGGAGGAAACTGTTCTAAGTTACCTCCACCCTGACTCTTCAATTTTTTTAATTTATTTTTCATTTTATTACTGGGATAGTAGATAACTGTGAATGGATTTTCACTTCTGAGGAAATCAGAGTTTTTGAGGTCATTATAACCTTTCTGAGATGAAGCTATCCTCTTCCTACCTTTTAGGTTGGCAAACTGATTAAAGAGGCAGCTGGAAAGAGCAATCTGAAGAGAGTTACCTTGGAACTTGGAGGAAAAAGTCCTAACATTATATTTGCGGATGCAGACTGTTAGTAACAATTTTATTATATAAAATACTACTACACTGAAAATTCAATGCTCTTTTTCTTTTCTCTGTCAGTAAATTGTTTGAACCTTTTCACTGAGGGAGTAATTTTTAATGTTTTCTGGTTATACCACAGTTTTAAGCTAGATTGCCACCAAAACATGATAGCTCCTGAATAGATATGGACCTTTGACAACTTGTCCACCCTTACTGTACTGATCATCCTAATGCAATATGAATGCAGAACCAAAAGCAGATTTATACAGGTTTATTATATTTCTAGCTGAATACTACTCTTGCTACTGCTAACACAGCAAATAATGTTGGATCTACATTTCACATGGAACAGCTTAATGTGTGTTTAACTGGGTGTACGGTGCTGCTCTTGATAAGAGTAGTTTGGACATAAGTACATGTTTATGGTTTAAAGGACCATAAAAATACAAAGTGCTAAAGAGGGAAATGAGATGCAGTGACAAAGGTTAGTAAAGAATGTATGATGTGACAATTTGTGTTTATGATCTGATAAACTTTGCATTTCTTTGCAGTGGACACTGCCGTGGAATTTGCACATATCGGTGTGTTCTATCACCAGGGGCAGTGTTGTATAGCAGGATCTAGGATTTTTGTGGAAGAGCCTATTTATGATGAGTTTGTTCGCCGAAGCATTGAAAGAGCAAAGAAGTATACTCTTGGGAATCCTCTGTTGCCTGGTGTACAGCAAGGTCCTCAAGTAAGTAGTGTTGCATGTTTCCAGGATACCTGTGTCACAACATCGCAATTTAATGTACTTCTAAACCTATTGTTGCAGTATTTTCAAGGCTAAGTACAGTTTTCCACGTTATCTTTGCACAGCTTCCCTTCAGGTCTGAAGGGTGATTGGTTGATTTGGACCTTGGAGGAGAGAAAACAATGTGTAATCTGTTTCTAGTCACCATTTGCACTATTTGTTTTTATCCATTTTGTCACTGAAAACTGGAAGGAGTTAGAGAAATATAAGCACCTGTTGTACTGTCACCACAAACTTCTTTTCCAGACAAAGGCCATGCATTTTGCCAATTATAGAACCAAACTGCAATATACTTGGCATATATTGAATTTTTTGGTAAGCCTGAGTTAGTGGAAGGGCAAGAGATTGGCTTCATATTGTAAACAATTTGTCATCTATGTTTCTCAAATGATAAGTGTGTATGTCTTTATTCCACTAAGAAATGAGAATTAACTAAAAAATAACATTGAATTTAAATTATATTTTATTGCTGGTTTTTAACGTCCTCTAATATTTTAGGAAAGCATTATGGACAATCTACCAGACCTGATGAAGTACAGGAGAGTTTTGCTGTCTAGATCAAGCCCTCCATTATTTTTTCAGAGTAAAGCCCAGCAATTTTTCTTTTGATGAACCATTTGTGGCTGGCAAGAGTACTGAGAAGTATAAGACACATTAATTTTGTCCCTCTACACCTGATTCTCCTATGTCAAAATTTCTGATTATTGGTCTATTTGAGAAAAGCCTACAAAGTTTTGAGAAGTTAGTGACAAGAATATTTTCAGTGCTCTCTACCTGTTTGACTTCAACACATGTAATTGAACACAGCTGAAACATTGTCAAGTTCAGGTTAGGGAGTTAGAAGACCTACTATTATCAGTATGTGCTGTTTTCATCTCTGAAATATCTTTTCATTTAGATTGACAAGGAGCAGTTTGAAAAAATCCTGGAGCTAATCGAGAGTGGGAAAAAAGAAGGAGCTAAACTGGAATGTGGTGGAGGTCCATGGGGAGACAAGGGTTACTTCATCCAGCCCACAGTTTTTTCTAATGTTACAGATGATATGCGCATCGCCAAAGAAGAGGTAAATAAATTTTAGCCATCTGTTCTCTCACTGAAGGTTGTCTATTTAAATGTATGTACAAAATACTCATTTAGAAGGTCGAGCAATGACATAAAAATGCTCTCAATAAGTCTGTTGTTCCATCTTGGTGGTGTTTAAAGCATCTTTGTTGGTTTCTGATGCCCATTTCACCAACTTGCTCGTGGTGAGGGAGAGGAGTATAAGACTGGCCTGCCTACGAAGTCTCCTATTTAGGCTGGAAGCAGAAAAATGCTGAGGTTTAGATTATTTACATCTGCCCATACTGTCCATGTCTCACATACAGTAACAGAGAAGCAAACAGTGAAGGCACAGTTTGTGAACAATTTGCATTGCCTAGGGAGCTACTTAGTTTTGTGCTTGGACATAATATGCACCAGGTAGCTATTTTGCCAAATGAGAAACTAGTTGATTTGTGCTTCCACATGCATTTCGTCGGTGGCAATTACTGTAAATCAGAGTTTTGCCTCTGTGCAGCTATTTAACTTAGATCAGTTTGCAAATGTGTCTACACATGATTGAAAAATCTTTTACTGACCCACCCAAGGTGACAGTGCCAGGGCATCAGTGAAAGTCTGCAAGGAACAGGAGAGAGTTAGGAGTGCAGAGCTGATATGCCAGCTAGCTCTCTAAACACAGCCTCAAAGTCCAGTCATGACCTCTTCTCTGTGTTTTTTTATATTCATCTTGATTAATAACTGCTTCAACTGGGCTGCAATTGGTGTCCATTATAGCTCTTCATAAAAAAAGCTCCTTCAAAATCCTCATAATTATTGCTTTACAAAGCCAGCAGTACTGCAGATGCAGTCTGATGAACATACCTAGTACAACCACCAAGAGTCAACAGCACTAGTTAAAATGAACACCAGAACATCTAGAGTTAATTGTGACAAGAAGAGAGCTGTAAAACAGAGGAGAACTCTATGAGACAGAATTTGGGTTGTTTCTGCCATTCTAGAAAGTCAGGTAGGAAACCACAGTTATGGAGTTTTTTTCTGCTCTATTAGTTTCTCTTTGGTCAGCAGTAAAACAACTGCTTCTCACATTATTTTAAGTGTAATGAACAATGAAACCCCAGCTAGTTAAGGCAATTTAAAGAATATCAAAGTTTTGAAGGGCAGCGTTTGAATAGTGGAGGAATGTTCAGTGGTTTTCTGATCTGTGTAAGTCAACTCTAGCAACATTAGTTAGAAACTAACCCTAAAACTCAGTCAGGTAGAAAGCTCACAATCTGTGGGAATAGAAGTAATTGGATGTAACAGTGCCTCCTCACACTACACAGTCTTGGCATTTTATGGTGGGCCTGGGCACCTCTGGCTGAGAACACAAAGTGATGGTAGCAGGAAAGCAGAACTTGAAGGACTATTATCTCACCTAACATCCATATGGAGAGCAGAATTAGTTGTTCCTCTTGGGGTACATTCGCTGTTGTGCAGCTACCTACAGAGATAAAAGTTTAATAGAAAATTTAGGTGAAGAAAAAATTGAATGTCTTTCTCTGATTTAAAATTAGAGTTTGCCAAGAAAATACCTATTTGTTTGCTGTATAGATATCTAGCACAGTGTTTCAGCATGTTAACTCCCTTTATGGTGGGAGTCTTTTAATCTTTATTATTGGGTTTCCTAATTTATTTATTTATTGTTTTAATAATAATTTTATGATAGGCTATCTTAATTTAAATCATACTTAAAAAATCTTTATGTGAATTTATAATATTTTTTAGAAATTTTTCCTGAAATGTGCAGTCTTGGCTGAATGAATTCAGGAATAAAACCATCTAATAGATGTAAATTTAATAAATATAAATTACTTAAAATAGTAAGTTATTCTAGTCCATTTCATAAGTTTACATATGTTTGATACAGATATTTGGACCTGTTCAACAAATCATGAAGTTTAAAACTATAGACGAAGTTATCAGGAGAGCAAATAATACTACATATGGCTTAGCAGCAGCAGTTTTTACCAAAGACATTGATAAAGCACTGACGTTTGCAGCTGCTCTTCAGGCTGGAACAGTATGGTAAGTCATATTTTTTTAAATTCTTCCTTTAGATCAAGGTGTCAATGACACTAATTGTAGGACATTTTCAGGTTTTTGGGTAGTATATTTTTACATTTATTCCTTGTCATCTTTGTAGAGGTGGATCATTGTCATCCTCCTCTGTATCTCCTCCCCTCACCTTTCTGTACTTAATCATAGAATCATCATAGAATCAGCCTGGTTGGAAAGGACCTCTGAGATCAAGTCCAATGCTTGATTCACTACCACCACAGTTACTAGACTATGGCACTCAGTGCCACATCCAATATCACCTTAAAAATCTTCAGGGACAGAGAATCCACCACTTCCCTGGGCAGCCCATTCCAATCCCTGATTACCCTTTCTGTAAAGAATTTCTTCCTAATATCCTAATGCTTTCCCTTAACGCTTCTTAGCCTCTCTACCTCTCCCTTGAGCTCTGCCACCAGGCACAGCAAATCATTCACGTGCTCACATTGTATACAGATGCCACTCACGCTGTCCTCTGGTACTAACGCCAGGCTCAAACTCTCTTCACAGCTATTATATATATGTGCTATTAAATAATTACATCTTGAAAGTCTTCACACAACTGGCCTGTAAACTTAGTCTAAAAAATGAAATTGACTTGCTAAAAAGGAAAGGAAACAAAACAAACAAACAAAAAAATATACAGTGAGAGTGCCCTCTTCCTTTACGTTCAGGATCTGGGAATAGCCCAATAGAGAGCATGCAAAGGAAGGGAGCAAAGGTGGTGAAGGGCCTTGAGGTGAAGCCGTATAAGGAACAGCTGGGGTCACTTGATCTGTGCAGCCTGGAGGAGACGGAGGGTGACCTCACTGCAGTCTACATCTTCCTCATGAGGGGAAGAGGAGGGGCAGGCACTGATCTTTTCTCTGTGGTGACCAGTGACAAACCCAAGGGAATGGCCTGAAGTTTTGTCAGGGGAGATTTAGGTTGGATATTAGGAAAAAGTTCTTCACCCAGAGGGTGTGTGGGCACTGGAATAGGCTTTTCTGGGGAAGTGATAACAATGCCAAGCCTGCAAAACCTCAAGAAGTGTTTGGACAATGCTCTCAGGCACGTGATATGACTCTCGGGGATGGTTCTGTGCAGGGCCAGGAGTTGGACTCGATGATCCTTATGGGTCCCTTCCAACTCAGCATATTCTGTGATTCTGTGATTCTGTGAATACATAATTTATGAGGATCGTTTTCACTATTGTGTAAAGAAATTAGTTATCTGAAGTTCTGTGGCCATTAGCCTGGGCAGAACATCCAACTGTAATGGAAAAAATTGATAAAATGAGATTGAACAAAGGAAGGAAACGCAAGCTGAGGGAGAACTGCTACAAGGCCAACTATTTCAGCAATGAAAAAGAAAAGGCAAACTACATAGAGCTGGAAAATAAAAGGATAAGAGATACAAAAGTGAAAGCTTGGAGGCATAGCAGACTGAATCTAGAGACTATCACTGATAAAGACCTGCTTTTCTCTACAATTATTTCAATGCATCAGAAGCAGAACAACTGATTTTACTTGAATGGAAACCTGTGTCCAATTTACATTTTATCTGAAAGCATTTGCAACCAGCAAAAATTCCTGCACAGGTTCTGTGACCTAAAATCATATACTTGCTAAAAATAAGTTAACAGTTTTGACTTAGGGGTTGTTATTTTTTATATGGAAGAAAGTTTCAAATAGAAGTAGAATCTTTGGGTTTTGCTCTTACATGATTGGTGGTCTAGGAATCCTTAACTATGAACAGAATCTCTTTTGTTGAAACCAGCAGACTGGCAGGAGAAGAGATTATAAAATATGAAAGTAGAGAATATTTGATTTGACAAGGTTGTAAGACAAAAAGAGCTTCTCAGCCAGAAAGCAGGATGCACATTCTGCCAAAATTCTTCATACTTACAAATTCCCCTGTAAAATTCCTTCCTTACTCATTGTATCTTTTTTCTCAACTACATACGGAATATGATTTAACTGAGTAGAATCAAACAAAAATTCCTAAACATATTCTGAAGCTATCCTGACTTTATCACTAAGAAATGGACCTGCAGAAGACTTAGCTGTGGCTAGTCTTTTGTTTGAGAGCTAATGTATGAGTTAGGAGTTTTATTGAGACTATCAGAGAAAGGTATGATGGTCACTCTGCTCAAAGACGCTTCATGAGTATTATTAATCTGATTATAACTGTAGATGGTTTTAATGCTTCATTTCTCTGACCCTTGAAATACACTTTTTTTTTTGCAAATATGTTACTTAATTCTAGTTTGTGATTATCACCATAGGTTTCTTACAGTTGACAAAAAAACTGATTTTTCAGAAGTGAAAAAAGTTTCTTCACACTATCAAAAGTATATTTTTCTGTTCTTTCAGGGTTAATTGTTATAGTGCAGTGTCTGCTCAGTGTCCTTTTGGAGGTTTTAAGATGTCAGGAAATGGACGAGAAATGTAAGTAAATACTTTTAAAAATGTGGATTCACAGGAACTGCAAAATGAAATTCCAAACCCCAACTTTAAGTATGCATAAATTTGATGTCCAGTTTCAAATATTGTCACATTAAGCTAGTGTTTAGAGGCTTCATGTTGTCAGAGGCAATGTCAACCGAACAATTCCTCTACAAATAAAAAAATTGCTAAGATACATTCTTTTTCAAAATTACTGGTTTTAGAAGTTATGATGAAAACAGTCCTCTGTAGTATTTGGACCTTTGTTTTTTTCCCAAACTAGAAGCGGAGTATTATACAAAAATTATAAATAATCAAACTTTTTCAAACTTCTAAGTTTTAGTCCAGTTTCCACTTGAATGTCCTGTCTTGCCTTTATTTGTCATTTGTTAAAAATGTCACATATATAGAAACAACAAATTATTTTTAAAGCAATAACTAAAAATAAGTACTTGTATGCTTTCCTTTTTATTAAGAAAAATGCACAAAAAATTTAATTAATCATAGAAGTATTTTAAAAATATACGTGTAGGTGAGGTGCTTCAGAGCTTCTCCTTATGTATTTTCTTAAGAGATAAAAACCAATATATTTTCATACTTGCTCATCACTGGACACAATCTGCTCCTTATGGCAAAGCTCCCACTGGCTTCAAAGGAAATGGAATCAAGTCAATGCTGAGAGCTTTAGAAAACTGCAAAATGGAAAAACCAAATAATTTAGACCATTATTATCAAATACTATATCAAATACAAATTATTATGCAAATGTTTTGCATTTGGTGGGTAGCAAAAAATTGGACATAATCAATTCTGAATTACAGTCTTTAGCAGAAATATTTTTTTATTTATTTGCTGGAAATAACAGAAAAACAATAAGAGACTATAAAAAATATTTTCTATAACAGTGCATTTGGAAGGAGTTAAGCTGTTGTGCTAACGAATTTTTTTGGTTCAAAGTCACAATTATCAGACCAATAAAAATATTCCTGCTAAAGAACAAGGATAGATCACCAGAGAGGTGTCTTTTTGGAAAACAAAATTATAAATAAACAGCAATCAATTTTAGGAGAGGCAGAAATATGTGTGAAACAGCTGCACTCAAATAATTAAGAAGTCATAATGTGAAGCCATTGACTTCCTTGAACCCCAGAAATAAATTCCCTGTATAATTCTTGGAATGATAATACCGTTATGAATTAAACTACTGAATGTCACATACTAACAGAATGCCTCTTCAAAAATGAAGGGAATCAGTAAACATATTCCCCCAGTAAAAGGGTCCTGACCAGAAGTTTCTGTTTTACTTATGTATCTATCTAGTAACATGGCAGTGAGAACAGTGGAACGTTACACTTGTTCTGTAAAGCAATCAGTCATGTCTAAATAGCTTGTCTGTGTCAGAAGTCAAATATCTAGGCGCACAAGCTTCAACTCACCACTGAAAACATAAAGTTGAATCATGCTAGTAACATGACAAATATTAAAGTCTTTCTCATTGTCTGAGAGTTTTCATCATGGATTAATTACGTCCCCTGTTTACTTGAGATGAAGTGTCTATTCTTTAAAGCTGGAGAAAATTCTTGGCATCAGAAGAAAACCTTTACGACCTTTGCAAATAACTTGTTGAGCATGCTTGTGAAGATCTAACATGTTCCTGATTTGCTGTGCAGAAATCCACTTTAGAAGTACTCTAAATTAAATGCCATTCTTTTGCACAGATATAAAATTGCTGTCTCTCCCACTTTTCTCAGGGAACTGTTGCTGTAGCTTTTCAAAAGGTTTTCAGCAACAGTCTAGCAGTACAGCTGTCTTCCAAATATGTCCAGTATACTTGTTATATAAATGGTCAGTTGCACAACATCGCTGAAAATCCCACCCAGAACAAAACTCATATAAAAAGCATTAGCATAAATATTGCTCTTGGTTCTCTTTTATCTAGGGGAGAATATGGACTCCATGAATACACAGAAGTTAAGACTGTCACAATCAAAATCCCGCAAAAGAACTCGTAGTGCTTCTTGAGGTGCAGAATCTAACAGCTTCAAATGAATCTGAGAAGACTACCTGAATTCTTAAATGTTTTATTGTCCAAATGACTCATTAAACTTTTTGCTTTCTGATTGTATAGGAGGTACTTGCTTGCATTAACAATATATGGAGTAAAGTAGAAAAATTTAATTTGATTAATTGTGATAAGGAAACTTTAATGTCTGCTACATAGATAACTAATTTTAAAAATTCATGTTCAGAAAGATCTACTCCTATTTTCAGTTGAGATTCTCCGTAGTGCTATGAAAATTTTCCTTTTCTGATATATTCTACAGGTACAGTTTGAATTTTTGTGGTCTTCTAAATGTTAGATAGCAAGCTCTCTTTGTATTTTCTGTTCTTTGTGGCCTTAACAAAAGCACTTATGAGTAGTTAGCAGATAGATACTTTTCTGTATCTTTCTGTGGATATATTTCTTAGACTATTAAATTTGTTCATTGTGCTACACAAATGTAACCTGTATAATGTTAAAAAAATATTAAAATTCACCTACAAAACCTTCTACTTCTCCTTTCATTAGTTTTTTCTACTGCACCAGTTTACCTTTTGCCTGTATGTAGCACAGAAACACCACTGGTGTGTTCAGCTCATCAGAATTATATCTGCTATATGGAGACTAAAATCCCTAATATTTTGTCAGTATTATAATTGGAAGAACATGAACACACAGAACACTAAGCTAGAAGGCACACACTTGGCCTCTGTCTGGTATGATCCAACCACTAACAACTATTCATCTCTTAAAAGCATACTAGGGCTAATCTGAAGCCATTCCCCTCTGAATGTGTTCTGTGTGGGTGGGTGGTTGGTTCTCTCGTCTTCACAGCATCCTTTGGCTGCACAGGACTGCAAATCCTGTCCTAGTTATGCTGCCTGCAACTGCAAGCCCAAGCAAAAAATGGCTGAAACATAACACAAGGAAAACCCAGCACAGCAGAGGAGTATAGGAGAAGGACCAACTCAACCTTTGCATGCATATATACATTCTGTTTAGAATGTCTAAACTATTTTAATAGTGTTTTCAGGAACATTGTAAATATATAGTTTACTTCCTCTTTGACAGTCTTGGCAGGTAAAAGAAAGCTTGCAATGGTCTTGTTTTTCAATTTTGATGTTTCAGTATGATCAAAACGTAACATCTAGTAGGCACTTTTAAGTTCCCATTTTTTCAAATGCCTTGAGATTTGGATCAATCTGATGACACACTGAAGTTATTCACAAGAGATGCCAGTGTAAAGAGATACATCCTTTGGCATCCCTTACAACAGTACATTAGTTTGCAGTGCATGACAGTGACCAAGCCAGAAAAAAAATCAGAATATGATCCCACTTGTTCCTCAACTGCCAGTTTATTGACTCAGATTCGAGATCAGGAGGGGATTTCTCTCCGCAGTGCACACACAATTAGTTATAATGCAATCTTTCTGTGAGTACAAGAATTGTCCTTTCAAAATTAAAGTGTCTTTGTAACTATGTTCATAGTATTAAAGACTCCATCTGACAGTGAAATATCTGGTATATGTCTTTCTTTGAATTACATCTGCACATGCATATAATGACTTTTGATCTGGACAGTAATAAATGAAGACTTAAACTCTGCAAGTATTACACAGATAATTAAGGAGGCCCTTTCTTTCTGGGCTTTAATCACTATCACATTACTCCAGCTACATACCAAAACAGTACCACTGAAATTTACTGGGATGAACCATAGGAGTGTTAGTTGATCTTTTTGTGAGTATTGTTTGAAGTGTTAGTAAAGTTGTAGTCAGTATTTCACAGAGAAAGAATTTTAATAAGAGAAATTAATTTGTTCCACAGCCTTTCAAAGTCCCTGAATATGGACTACCAATAGCAGCAGCAGTTACTACTGTGTTTGAATTGAAGGCAGTGGTTGTCTAGGTAAATAATGTAGAGGAAAATTCCTACAGATTTAAGTGGGACTATTTTTTTTTCTAGTGAAAATCCCTTTAACACTATTGAAGACACAGCTTTAATTTTCATGAAAGTAGGACGAAGGAGAAGATATTGTAATCTTATTGGAAAATTGTCTGTTTCAAGGAATTTTATATTATATAGAAAAGCAATTCCTAGAAGCTCGGAGTCCTTAAAGTCATTGTCTTGCCATGGGTGAGGTGATCCCTGCCTCCTGCCCTGCCCCTGGCACAATATCTTTTTTTAAAAAGAGGGGAAGCTTTTGAATAGCAACAGAGGGATAGAAAGACCCATAGGCTATTTCAGTCAAAATAGTGAAGTTGTAAGGAATTCTCATTCTGTCTCAAGAAAGAAAATTACTTAAAATCCTTGACTACTAGATATCCAGGTCTTAAGACAGACAAGAAAGAGAATATATGGAGAAAATATTCAGAGAAAGGAAAGCATCTGGCTTGGATAAAGAGCGAAAATTCCCTGATGAAGTAGGTTTTAGGGAAGAATTTGAAAATATGTGAGAACTTGGCAGCCAAACGGATTTTGGGGAAGCAGGGCAGGCTATTCCATCTGGGACACAAAAGATAAATGAAAGAAAGAAAGGGAGAAAGGAAGGGAGCAGTAACAGAAGTACAAGGAATCTGATGAAGAATGAAAGCAAAGCTAAGGATCACCTTGAGATTCTGACAGATCTCACTGTAAGAGCTCACTATAATTTTGTAAGATTTAACATGAAGGACTTTAATAGATGAACTGTGCTTCTCCAGCCCCTTTATCATATGTTTGCTATCAGACTGGTTTTGAGCTGCCTGATCCCTATGGATGGACTCAAGGAGCAAAACTCCTACTGCTCCACAGTTTCTGTACTGTCCCCTTCTGTTCTGACTCCAGATGGGCCATCAAATGTTCTTACATTGTTCAAAAAAGGCCATGCCCTCTAATATT
>JAYRBT010000093.1:4381072-4404365 GCA_036023395.1 Myiotriccus ornatus
CTTATAGCTAAGGGTTAAAATAGACGGTGTTAAGTGAACATTGGCAAAATTTAATCTCATAATTTTGTCTTGCTCATGCAAACTCCTTCTGCAAATTCTATTGTATTCTGTAATCATCTCTATATTTATTTGCAGTTCTACAATGCAAAGTTAAATCCAAGCTCATGTTTATGTAGAATTAACTTTTAGTTCAGCAGTTTATTAAATAACCCAATAAATACACATACACACGGCAGGTTAAAATGCCTTTGTAAAGCAGAACTTAATACAGTCTCTAGGACAAATATTCTGGGGTCATTTTCTTTGCCAGTTATCGACTGACTTACAAAAATCTCTACTAGCCCTATTTTATAAAGTCTCCAAAACCCTGCCTCACACCTGTCCCAATAGGACAGAGTAGTCTTTATAAATAAAAAGCGTCAAAGATCAGACTCACTGGAAGCTACTGAGAATAACTCTGCTCCATAGTGTTCTTGTTTCTATTGAACTTGTTAAGGATATATGATGCACTATTCTGTGTACAGGACTAGCTGATCAATATTACAACACTTCAGAGCCCCTACAGCCTTTTTATATTTTAATTCTTTGCCACTATTGTGGCAGCAACACTTTTGAAAAGAATAACAAAATCAAAAAGAATAACAAAACCAAAAAGAAAGCCATTGAACAAAAAAGAGATATCAAGGTTTCTGCAAATGGACATTAAGAATGATCAAATAATTCTTCAAATCCTGATCACTGGAAAATCAGTACTGTATTTAATTAGATATTCAGGCAGTGAAGATTCAGAGTGAAAGAAGCTTAACAGGCCTTATAGTTAATATTCTATACATACACCATCAACAGTATAAAGGGTAGGATGATTCCAGGGTTAGAGGCATAGCCAAATACCTTCCCAAACCAGGAAGGGAAGTCATGCTCCAGAGTTTCTGATATGACTTCAAACATTCTAGTCTTCCCACTATTCAACAGAAAAGTTGACAATATGTCACATACTAATATTATGGCAACTATGAATATATATGTTAATCATATCACATCAAACAGGAAATGGACAATAAACTGTATGGTAACATTATTTAAAACTTTGCACTCTGGAAGGAATAATATATTAAGTAATATTTATGTATTCTAGAGGGAAAATAGACACCAAAATTCTTATTGTATGCTAGTAGTTTTCACCTGCAGTTGCCACCAAGATTCTTTACTCCTTAAAGAATCCGTGTACTGAGTTGTGAACTCCTTACTACCAACCAGCGAATGAAGTGAAATTTGTGCTCTATGAAGACACGGGGGAAAAAAAAAAAAAAAAAGCCACAAAGAGTCACAAATTTCAAAATAGAGCTACCAACAGGAAAATGTTTTCCTTTTTAAATACAGAACCATCTATCACCAGTATTTATCCACTGACTGCTCAACTTTGGCGTTACCTATATGTAGCTTGAATGAAACTTCATTACTTTGAAGTGCTCCCCTTTAACAGTTACATTGATGGTTTCACATTCTTGATGAAGAACAATTTATCTCTTATATGACAGAGAGAAAACGGCAGTCATCATCTTTCTCATTTTGAAGAGCAGTCTTACCATTTCATTAATATCTAATTGAATAACTGCTTCTAATCAGATCTGACCTCAGATGTCTCCCTTTGTATTTTTTCGCTATGACTCAAATAAAATACCTTAATTTGTATCTTTTGGTCCGTTATAATTTCTTCTGTAAATTCAAATGATTTTCTGTTCCCTCACAATTTTTGTCATGTCATGCAGTTCTCCCTTTTAGGTACCTGTGGTTGTTCCTGGCGTCTAGAAACAATTCCTCTCATTTTGCCTTTGGCCAGAAGTTAACGTGCTGAGACTTCTGCTCCTTTACAAAGTGCACTGGAGATCATGCAGAAGTCATTTTACTTTACTTACAACAGTAATGTATTATCTAAACCTTTCACTGCAAATAGAATATCTCTTTTACTATTCTTCTAGTGTTGCTTTGTTAATGTTTTGTTTAAAACCAAAGACTAAAGACTTCTAAAAATTTTAATTTCATATCCTGGCTGTTGTTTTGTAATCATTATATAGTTGTATTTCATGCTACCTGGCAGGTAAAGATGATGAAAATGGCTTCAGGCAGTGTGCATAGCAAGAGAAAGTGTGGCAAAATTTAAACTAGCTTGAATGCAAGGCATATGTTTGCACAGGCAGGGCAAGCCAAAGTGTTAGAAGGAACTAAGGAATATGGAGATCTTGAAGACTTCAAAAACAAATTCAGCTTGACAGTGGTAATATAAACACATGAAATTCTGATTTTGAGCAAGTCATGACAGTCAAAGACTGAAATCCCAATACCTTTATGACACCACTGTACATTCTGATATGCCCTTCCTACATGACACAGACTTTTCCTAAAAGCCATCTGTTTTAAGCCAACAGACTGATATTCACAACAGATCACTGCTCTACTCCTTTAGAATAGTTTGTCTTTAGTGCAGCAGTAATGATAATTTTTACATTAAAATTAATAAAAAGAAAGGATTTTCTGTCCTGCACCTCAGATAAAGCTTTCTAAGGAATTACTTAGTTTTCCAGGATTCCAGCTTTAGAATTATGCACAGTGAGACATATGACTCAAACACTCAGACAATCAGGTGCCAATGATTATTATGGAAGCACTTTTCCTTTACTGCATTATTCACTGTAATGTGACAAAGCAGTTCACTACGTCAATTACAAAAGAGATATAAAATGCAAAGAACCTGAAAGGACCACAGTCAAAAGACGGTGGGATGGAGACAACAGTGTACACAACAGGCAGTGTGGAGAGAAAGAGGATGAAAAGCAGCATGGCCATGTAGAAGTTATTGGATCTGGAAGCTTTGAAGACCCTCTCCTGGGGGACATTGCAGCACATCACCGCCCAGCACTGCAGGTACATCGACGTGTGGAGGCGAAACACATTGATTGCTGGGAGACATGGAGCATAAAAAGATCCCATCCTAGAAAAGAAGCAAGTAAAAAAATAAACATGTTGTTATAGGACTTCTGTCTTCATAGATATGCCACCCATTCACTATGTCAATGTGCCTTGTAGCCATACGAACTGTGTACTAAGAAATTCATAAAACCATCCATCTGGGGTTTTGTTACTGGTCTTTGCTCTTTTTTTAAGAAGAGCTGGAGAGAATTCTCAATATGAACCTTTTGTTTCAAAGTTTCAAAGTCCTCTTTCTCTGCAAATTAGATGATCACTTGATGAAACATTATTCACTCTTAATTTGTCCAGTAGCATCTTGCTTGTTTTGTATAAAATCTAAGTATTACCAACCCCAACAGCTAGGAATAAACAAAATAATTAAGTTTATACTTTAGTATTTTCTTAATATACTAACATCATTTTAGAAAGGATATTTTTCATTAGTTTAACTTTACTTACTCTAACTTTATTTTAACTTCTGTTGTCATGGTCATTTAGTACTTCAGGCCAACAATCTGTTTATAGATTCTGCTAAACACTGTTTTTTTCACTATTATATGTGGTTGCATGGTTATGACACTGATACAGTTGGCACCATTTTACTTTTATCACACCTTGTTTCTTGTGTCATGCTGACTCAAGAGCAACTACATTCATTTGCTTGGCCCTTTCTTCTATACTGTTTGAGATGAGAAGAAGCATGCAAAATAGAAATTGGACAAGCTCAAATAAAAGAGAAGCTAATTTATCTTACACATGTATTAATGATAAATATGTTTTGGGCAATGTGTGTTTATTATAATTCAGTTAACCTTTTTTAACTCATCTGATGTGTTTGATTCAGTTTAAATCATCAGATAATATTTTGAAAAACACAGCTCTAGTGCCTTTGCCCTGTAAACACGAATTAGCATGAAAATGTGGTCCCAGCCCTGCAATAAGCAGTAAAATGAAGGATTCTTTATCTAAATAGCATCACAAAAGCATAAGTCACAGTTTATGTGTCAGACAGTATATATTGGAGCATGGCAGCTTAGAAGTGGATGCAGAGTCTGTACATGTAATGAAGTATAAAGATGATAGACATGTATAGAAGTTTTGTTAGGGAATAATCAGGAATAAATTTCCTCACCCAGTCTCCAACATCTGTCTGGTAGAGAATGATTTTCAGCCTATCTTCCAAAGTGTTTATTATAGTAGTCAAAAGTATTAGTGACATCAATTGGCAAGTATCAAAAGGAAAATAGAGTTTATGCTGCAGTCTCATCATTTTGATGACCAGTAGAGTGAGAAATGTTCCCTACCAGAAACTGAAATGGTAGTTCTAAGGCAGATAACAAGATGACAGTTGCAAAGCTGAGCTGCTTTTATGAGATGCAGGACACAATGTGAATGCCTCAGATGCTAACAACAGGGCTGAACTCCCTCCAGCCCTACTTACGTCGTGCCACTGCAAGGCCAGGGGTGGTACCATGCTCATCCCCAACGATAAATCCTCAAATCCTCCATGTGAACGAGCCCACAGTGTCACAGTCAGGCTCCCAGTGCAACCCCGCAGTGGGGTTCGGTTGCAGGGACTGCAAGATATTTGCAGCTCTTGTCTGTATTTCTGTGGCATTCTAAGATTCCTTAGCAGTAGCATTGTTTGCACATTCACATGCCTGCACAGTTAAGTGTAACTACATTTGTTTTAAGGCCTTTCTCCCCAGGAAACTTGTGAAAAGAGTGGTAAGGTATGTCGAAAGGCTGAAATTCAAAGCAAAACAGTACAGCAAGCAGTCAGACAAAAGTATAAGATTAATCTATGCAGCTTTTTACTGGTTGGTTTTACCAATTCAGTGCAAAATCCTGAAGTATCTGCTCCCACAGTCTTAGCCCAGAAATGGTTTTGAAGTGTTCTCACTGATTGCAGTGTATCAGAGTTCAGTATATATTTCATTATACTTCCATCAAATTAAAGAAATTGGACACAATCAGGATTTCAGAAGAATCCTTCACAGAAACAGCTAAATCCTGCCATCCTGCAGATGCAACATGGGTTGTCACACCTACCATATCATGCCTTGGTTAAAGATCAGTCCCAGCACATTTCCACTTATATCAAACTCAGAATATGATGGCTGAAAGAAATGATACGGGAGTTTTCATTAGGTTTGCAGAAGGGTTTTTAAGATGACTTACACTAGATTAAAACTCTCACTTCCAACAGCAACAGTACTCTGGCATCATTTTACAAGGCCTCTTGTTGCATCTTATCAGTGAATAACAAAATAAATGTTGTAACTCAAGGTCAGAAAGCAGTCTTTTATGTAGTTTGCAGTATTTTACTGAAAATCTTCTTGATATTTGTTCAGAGGAAAGTGCTAAGAGAGAATTAAAAAATATTCTGGTTACTGGGTAAATTTTAAAGAAACAATTCAGAAATTTTCCACTGGAGTGGTTAGTGGTGGTCATGTAATATGTCTTCTAATATAATACCAGACATGCTATTTAATGTTATTAATGTGATTTAATGTGATTGAATATCTGATTGAACTACAGCATTACTTTTCATATTTCAGCAGTTACACTGTTGAGGAATTACTTTTAAGCACTGATAGATGTTGCCAATCACTGTTTTCCTTGTTTAATATGAATATATTATCTATAAATTGAGGGTGTTTTATTTAATTTTTACTTTAAGATTCAACCATGGAGTCTCATTATTGATTTGTCTGTTGAAGAAAGCCCTGTATCGTATATTTTTATTTCCAGTGTAGACACATGCCACAAAAATTATTTAGTCTTATATTTCTGAACTGAATCTGAAAAATCCATTAAAAGAACTGCCCAGAAGCTTTGAGTCTTTTGAGCAGCAAAGGTATTTATTTGTTGACTTCGGGAACAAGTGTGGTTCACAAAAAACTTGCTCAATGTTGCACACAAAAATCAGGGGTTTTATACAAGTCTTCCTACATGATTCTTTACTTATGCGTATGATTGCATCATCTATCTATACATATTAATAATAGGTGGAGTACAGGCAGAGTTCAGGCGGAGCTTAGGGTGGTGCTTTTCTTGGCCCTCAATTTTGGTGGTACATCCACTCCTTCGGCCTCTGGGTCTGGGGGCGCCTCAATTTGACCTTCCTAACTTTTCATTGTCTTTGCCACAATCACTGAAGTGTGGAGAGAGCCTTGGCTTTAGGCCTATTTCTCCTATTCAAATGTCTGCCTTAGCTTACTTTACCCTAATTTATGACCCCTAGGTCCTTGAATAATGTTTCTAGCATTCTTCTTATGGTTAGGTCAAACGAACAAAACAGAACAAATTTTTCTTTAGTAACATAGACAGAGCAGGTATGGGGGGCCTTCTCTCAGCCAAGCAAGACTTTCCAGTTAACTCTTTTAGGCCTTGCTCTCATTTCAGTACTCTTCATTTGACCCCTTCATTCTGTTTTTCCAAATCTTTCATCATTTCTACATCTGTTATTTTGCCCTAATTATTAATTTCTTATTCATGAACATTTCCATTTTCAAACATTGAATACACTGAATTTAAGCAACAATTGAAATGCATCCATACACATTAGTATGTGTGATATGCACCACAACAAAACTTTCTGGTAAGAAATTGTGACTGTAAACTTTTTTGTTTGCACCTAAATGTCTGTTTCAAACATATTATTTATATGATTTACATCACAAGATCTTGTTCACCCACCTTTCTCATAAAAGAGTATTGCTACATCACAGTTGGTGACTTGCATGAATCACCATACTGGTGGACAAAAAGCCCATAACGTATGACTTCTAGGTGTCAGTTATGCTGATGGCTGATAGAAGGAGTAAAAAGTATGAGATGCAAAAATAACTATTCCATTATGGCTGAGCAACAAAGTTATTCCATTGAAATCATCAATTAAAGCCATAATTTTGACTTATACTATGTTATGTTGCTGGAATATTTGAAGTCCCTACAGGTTTTTGGTGCAGTTTTGTGTATGTATACACATATATATGCATATATTTACAGCGATCTGCTATACTTATGTTGTGGTATTTTTGAATCTGCTTCCATACAAGTAACAGTTCAATATTCAACTTGAAAAGTTGACTAACAAGATCTACATAGGATATAATATCAAAAGCACATGGAGAGAATTAATAGTATCACACAGAATCAAATAATATATGACTGTTCTTCATAACATACGTCCTAGAAAATAATTGAAAATCAGATTTTTAAACAAATAAAAGGAAGAAGTTTTCCCACGCAACATATAGGTTAATTTTTGGAATTTTTCCGCAAAGGATATCTTGATTGTCAAAAATATTTGGGATATAGAAAAAGTCTAAAAATTAATGGATCCATAACCACTAGCCACAGAAACACAGGTATAGCTAGTTTCTAAGAAGCCTTTTAAGATCAGATATTTACAGAAATTCAGTGATTTCCAGTTTCAACTTCTACTTCGGACTGTTGTTTCAAGCAGTTTACAGGCTGCCAATTAAAAATGTCAATTATAAGCTGGTTCCAGGATCCCCTATGAGCAGATGCATTGCTGGCAATTTTTCTGCCCATGCTGTGTTCAAACTCTTCCATTTGATTTTGATATTGCAAACAGGTTATAATTTGTTTGTGCACAACCTGGCTGGCTGGTGGCCTTTGTCTCCAGCCCTACACCAGTACTATTGGAGACACAATGTAAAACCTTTAAATAATGCTGAAATTTTGTAGGAGCCAGTGAACAACAACATGATTGCAGTATTAGATACCTGAGTTTTTTAGTAGGAAATATCAAAACTTTCTCTTCCTCTGGAAAATTAACATTTTGCAAGGTGCAGTTTTTAATAAAGCAAGAAATTTCTACATGTAGGAAGGCAAAATTTGGAGGGAAGAAGGGCATAATTATGGCAGAACAGCTACAATGACTGTTCCTGCAGAGGTACCTATGATAGTCTTAAATTACTTAACTCTTTTCTGTTCTAAAGAGCCTTCAGGAACTTCACAAGCTGTCACAATACCATGAATACTATTTAAGAGATAAAAAGCAGCATCAAATCTTACAGTGTGCATATTTTATCAGGAAAATTTAGCCTAAATAATTTCAGAGTAAAAGAGTGAAAGTCTCAAATCCCAAGTGAAGAGTTCTATACCTTCTTATGTTACTAACTTTACTAAGTTAACAACCTTAAGCGAAATTATTTCTATTAAATATATATATAATAAGATTTCTAGAATAGGATCTTTCCTATTTTTCTCAACCAGCACTGTGTGCTAGGAGCCACTATCCAAACTCCTGTAGAAATCAATGCGATTGTATTCTGCGGAAGAGAGAATGAGTCTTCAAACTGTAAATGTGTGAAAAATATGTACTCAATGTTCTTACACAATCAAATAAATTTAAAAACTCCTTACATTACCAGAATCTAAATAATAAGACAAATATTAGCGCATATACGAATTCCAAGAAAAACTAACACAGGGATTTTAAAGATAATGTGTCTAGCCACAAATTAACTGTAGGACTGAAAGGAAAATACACTTTGTTACATAAATGTGAAGTAATAAATAACAAAGACATTTAAAATCAGATACTTACGAATCCATACTCCAAGTCCCAGCACCAGCAGTAATTGAAAAACCTAACAAAGACCGCTCTCAAGAAATCACCAATTAGAATTGTGATGTATGTTGTCATCGTGTCAGAGACTGTCAGGCGCACAAATTCCTGTTTAGAGCAATATTCTCTTTTAAGAATACATTTACTTAATTAATAGTAACAATAATAATGAAATGCTGGACTAGATATGTAATTGTGGTTATCCTGCTTTAACATGGAAAAGACTCCTCTTACTCTGTAATATGCCAAGAGAAATACTGCCCCTCATTTGCTAGAGATATCCTTTGCTCTAATTTGTGCTCATATTTTCCGATGAGACTTCCTGGGTATGATTAGACTGGGAAAGACTACCAACCAAGATTTCTGCTGTAACAGAAATATGAGCTGATATCTTAAACTGCTTTTGGTGCCTTTGACTTTGAAAAGATTATTTTAAAAAAATTGTGACTATCTTCTTTCTCAGGGATTTACTGTGCCCAGTGAATATAAAGAGGAAAGAAGAAAATCATGATGCAAATCCTCATTCCTCTACTTTTATACTGGTATATTCCACTAAAGCCTGTTGTAACAGGCCTAATAGTCCAAAACTTACCCCAATAGTCCAAAAAGCTATTACTTTCACTGATCTGAAATTAAGGGGAAAGTTAGTTCAGTGATGAGCTCTTGGTGTTCACTTATTATTCAGCGTCATTGAAAGAATAGAGGGCCTGGTGATTTATTCATTAAGGAGGACAAATTGTCAGAGAGATGGAGAAACAGCAAAATGATTCAGTATTGAATTTGTTTTTGGGAATAAAACAATAATAGCAAAGTATGATCAAACAGAGGAAAAGAGTATGTTAGAAAATTGTTTGGAAATCACACTTTATATTGATGGGTTAATATGAATAAATACTCAACTGAATCAAATAAAATAATTGAGCAAATTGATCATTAAATCACTACTGTTCTTTTACATAATTTTACTTATGCTAAAGACAGAGACAACTTCTCCAAAGCATACTACTGTAAGAGCTGTCTTACACACGTCCTTGTTTTTCAAAATTGCTAAACAGGTTTCGCAAGGCAAAGACGAAATCAGGAAGAAGATAAGTCAAGAGAACAGTGAAAAGGAGGGGAAAAAAATAAATGTTTTCAATGCTGTCAACTAACAGGAGAAAGAGTTTCCTGGTAGACAGGGTTCAAAATAAAATAAAATAATTTTTTAAAAAATTTTAGTTCAAGAAGTCCCACATCTGCTTCTGCTCAGCTTTTCCCATCTTAGTGACACACTAGCAGAAATAAAGAGGGGTTAGATATCATATTCTGTAACTGACCTATTTTCAAATATGATCTCAAAGAAGATATATTACCTGTCCCACCATTGTTTCCCAACATGGCCCTCTGGGGACATCTGCAGGGTCCACCTGTATTGGAGGAGCAGTTGAATTTTCTGGAATAGTACCATTGTACAGACTGGCTTCCCATATTGTCATGTTATACTTGACTATCTTTTCTTCTTCCAACTAAGTGAAAAAAATAAATTGGGAGGAAAAAAAAAAACAAAACCAACATGAGCTTGTTACAAACTCTCAGTGTGTTCTTTTTCAAGATTCCCATGATAGTTCAGGCATGGATGTAATTTAAGTATAGAAAGAAAAGCATGTCTTTCACTGACATGTCTGTGATTGGTCCTCATTCTTGCCCAGCTATGTGTTGAAAATAGTGAAGGGTAGTAAATATCTTGCCTTGAGGTTGATTTCATCCATTAGGGCGATGATGAAAGTGTAGAGATTGCCAAGAAAAAGGGCGAAGATTCGTCCCAGCTGCCATCTTAGAGCTATTCGAGGGTGGTAATTTTCCAGGGAACTGATTACATCAAACAAAGTTGGACAGAACATTCCTAAAAGTGACATAACCATGTTCACCTGTGGAGGAAGGGGAGAAAAAATTTTACAGTGAAATGTTAGAAACTAATTCTTCTGTTATTGTCGATTTGGATGAAGAATCTATTACTACTTTATATTAGGGTTTTAATTTAATAAAAAACAAAATCCACTCTGAAGTATCACAAGTCATTTTCACAAAGGAGGAAAGGCTTGAAAAGTCAGCTGTAACCTTCTTTAGACGGATATTAGATTTTTTTTCATTTTCCATTTCACAAAAATTTCAAAAATTTTCAAACATTAATTATTCTAGCTAGAACCTACAATTTAACTAAAATTCTACTATAACAGGACTTGACAAAACCTATTTCTAGTACTGGTTTACGCTATCATCTCCACCACATCTTCCCCAAAGACAGACTGCTTTCCTACAAAAATACTACACTTAATTCAATTTATCTGAAATCTCACCCAAAATTAATTCTAGATGTCACAGAATCATAGAATCACACAGTATCTCAAGTTGGAAGGGACCCATAAAAATCATCAAGTCCAACTCCCTGCTTTCCACAGGACTACCGAAAAGTAAGCCAAACAAATGAGAGTGTCATCCAGACGCTCTTTAAACTCTGACAGGCTTAAAGCCCTGACTACTTCCCAGGGGAGCCTGTTCCATTGACTCACCTCCCTCTCTGTGAAGAACTTTTACCTAATGTCCAGTCTGAATTTCCTCTGATGCAGCTTCATTCCCTTTCCTTGTGTTCTGTTGCTGGTCCCCAGAGAGAGCTCAGCACTTGCCTTTCTGCTGCTCCCCTTTGACAGAATCACCACTCAGCCTGTTCTTCTCCAGCTTCAACGAGCCAAGTGATCTCAGCTGCTCCTCTTTATTTCGGCCCTCAAGGCCTTTCACCATCTTGGTCCCTCTGGACACGCTCCAATATTTTGGAGAAGGTATATTGAAGCACTCAAACTGCATGCAGGACTCAAGGTGGGGACACACTAGTGCAGAGTAGAGCAAGACAATCACCTCCCTCGACTGGCTGGTGATTCTGTGCCTGATGCACCCCTGGACACAGTTGTCCCTTTTGGCTGACAGTGCACTGCTGACTCATATTCTACTTCCGTCTATCCAAACCCCTGGATCTCTCTCTGGAGCTGCTCCCCTGCCTCTCATCCTTCTGTTGGTACATATACCCAGGACTATCCTATGCCATGTGCAGAATCCAACACTTCTGCTTGTTAAATTTCAAGTGGTTATTGATTTCATATGGCCCAGCTCTCTATCTCATATCCCATACGAGTAGTTCATAATCAATCCCCCTTCTTTCTGCCTGATTTTCTTAGAAGTCTCTAATAAGATTAACTTATCATCTTAACAGCATGGAAGTGGAACAATTTCACCAAAATGAAACAAAACAAACAAAAAAAAACCCACAAGACATAACTAGCATTTATGGAAAACCAAAAATACCACATAGCTTATAAATGCTACAAGTGAGTGAGTCATTCCAGTAACGTAACATTCCTAAGTGATTGCTGAAAGTTATTTCAGGTCTACTCAAACCTTTTGGTTTTAATTCATTTTGCCAGCCGTAAACAAAAAGAATTGAAAAAAAGTTTAAGAGTGCAGTTATTCACCTTCAATATGAAATAACACTGTAATGCAAAAAATGTGTCTTTAAGGGACTAAAATCAATAAACAAGAAACAGGAGACGTTTTCTCAATCTAAGTCATAAAGGTTAGAAAGCAAAAAGATATTTGTTTGAGATTAATAACATTAGAACAACTAAGAAAAATTACTTGATTTAGTCACCAAAAAAAATTGTTTACAGGACTGTAGTCTTCTAATTGCTTTGCAACAAGGTTTTCTGAGCCATGCTTGAATCCATTTTGCTAGAACAAATATAAATTTTTAAAACTTTCTCATTTCTGCCATCAAGAGAGTTAGGACTGCTCTTGATCATCAGAAATAATAGGGCAGCAGAAAGGCACTAGATCAACAAATACATTTGCTCACTTGCAAATGTGTCTGTTCCTACTACTAAAAATTTACATAGATTTGACTGGTGTCCTTGATGAATAGAATTAAATAGTTTTCTTTTTGTTGTTTTTATATTCTTGGTTTTTTATGACTTCTGGAGCCAATAAATGGATTTTTTTTTTTCTTTTTTTTTACTTGTATATTCCGTGCATGGCTTGTGGCACCCCCTGGGAAATATACGTAGATATTTTATTAATGATTTCAGGAATTCCCTGATGTTTATTTATTTATTTACTTAGGTAGCATTACTTGTAATTAGGATTATCTTGTTAAAATAATAAGTCACTGTTACCTCACAACATTCAAGATAGAAATAACCAATCAAAAACTTGTAGCTATTGTCTGTTGCATCACTTAGATTTATAACTTCAAAAGACAGGATTTACATTTTAATGACCTGCTACCTTTTACCTTATTACATTAACATCTCTATTCAGTTTCATACATTAGTGCTTTGAATAAATTTTCTCTAATGAGAATTGTTGATATTCCTATTTTTTTGGTATTTATAGTAGATGATGAGAGTTTGGTTGTAAAAGTATTCATTAATTTCTCTTTGTACTGAATGCACAAGCTTTTTGATCTTAAGGTCTTCAAAGTATCTAACATAGCTTATAACACATTGTCTCAGTCACCATCAGACCTAAGAATTTATGCTCAAATGGAAAAGTTGCAGGAGGCAACTGCAGACAATGTGACTAACCACAATTTCCTAAAATTCAGGCTAATTGTAACCGGATGTGTATCCTGTTTATCAATAGAAATGTTGGATCTTGTTGGGGTGCTGAAGAGTCTTAATTCAAAATCCTCACTGAGGGAACAAGTCCCAGGGGCACATGTGTGCATAAGAGGAGATGTTCTGGGTCATACCAAGGGCTGGTTGAGGTCAACAGGTACCCAGGGATGAGCAATAACAGGTGAAACATATATGAATAAGACATAGACTACAACTACATTAAGTTTGGGAGCTTGTTCAGTCAGGTCTGTTCATTGTGCATCACGTAACACACAGAGGATTTCTCTTTCACGCTTTATATAAATCTTCTTTCAGACAAAAGTGAATTTCGGCACCAATAGCACTGGCATCCACTATTTACCATTCTTTCCCTTTTGCTTTTTCTGAACCTGGCTTCTACTTAATTTATTTTATGTCTCTTAGTTTTCATACTGGAATACATAGTAAACATGTACTTTAGGAGAAAAGGTGTGTCCTTTGGGCAGTATTACATATAGTACCAGTTAATTTTATTGAAAGTTTTCTTTTTGTTGCATGTGAAAGGCAGGACAGAAGGCACTGCTTTTTTTTCTCTCAGAAATTCACTTTCTATATTTTTATCCTTTTCTGTATTTTTTACTACTAATCTGAAGCATGTATGTTTTTTCTCATATGCTTTCTTTCTCCATTTTCCCATGCCTTGACTGCCCATGCTCCCCATCCCTAAAGCATTTCTAGTTTTGGAGAACAGATGTTGTTAAGATAAGAAGTGAAATGAGGCACAGCAATTTACAAAGTTTAAAAGTGAGAAATTGTTACAAATGAAAATGCAAAGCTTTAATGAGACAGACTACAGCATACTGATTTTTCAAAATACAAAAAAAATGATGGGATTCTTAATTTCAAAAGTATAAATTTTCTCATATATTTTCAAAGATATACTAGCATTATACTTTTAGCATTACTGTGAAGGGTTTAACTGTCTTGTGAAGAGTTTTACCGAAAACAACATCATCCATTAATTTTACCCACTGTTCTATTTCTAGTTCAATTTCAGAAAAGGAGTTGATTTATATTCTGAGCTTCTTGTCAACTTGATGCTCAGTCGCAGATTTTCTTCCCCTCGTTTTATCACTGACAGTTTTGCTGTTCTCTGTGGCTTAAGAATCGTGGAATGATGTGCCAGAAGAGTGGCATCATGCCAGCATGCATACAGGATAGAATTATTGTTAACAGCCAATTTGGTTTTATATTCACTATATGCTGAGAAATCTCAAAAGCCCTCTCTGCCCTACTGAGATAGAATTTTCTTTAAAAAGGCAATAACAACCAAGAGGCACCCACTGATCATTAAAACTGTGGTTTGAAGGACGTTTTTTCTCTCTTTAACTAGCCTGGGTGCCAAGCCTTGGTGTTATATTCTGAAAGCTAGGAATTTACTTCTTACAGGAGCTTTTCCAGCTGCTCTGAATCTGGTAATAAATCCTGTCAGTATTTAAATCACATCTAAATACCAGCCCCACTCCTATATCAAACTGTGCCAACACAACATTAAATATTGAACAGTCACTGCTTGTTGGTTGAATGATAACTTCATTAAGAGTAAGCAGTCAAGTTAAAATAAATCATAATTTCTACTAACAGTGATTGCACCAGTCATTGTTTTGTCTAAAAGCTGCTGCAGAAACCTTTAAAATGCTTTTCTAGTAAATAATTTCAATTTTAAAAAGAAATTAATTAAGAAATTATATTTCATAATAATGAAAGCTGCCTAATTATTACCGGAATTACATAGATCATTGACAACATGGCAAAATAATTCAGTATAAGTGTACTCCATACCAAGTTCTAGAAACATTAATAGTAATATATTTTTGATTCTGATTCAGAGGAATCAGCCTGTCTCCTCATATGTTTTCTCAGCTTTTAAGTAGCTTTATTTTTAAAAACTACAATAATATATTTGAGAAAAAAGGGTACTCAATACCAAAAAGATGCTCCTACTACCTACTACCTATTAGCATTGCAAGCTGTCTTCTATCAAATGAGAAAAGTCAATGTCATTCGGCAATTTTCATCCAATTTCAGTATACTTTACCAAGGGAATTGGTGGTTTTATTCTCCTCTTTACCAAAATTTCCAGAGTCATGGGAAAACTGGTACACAGTGCAGAATCATCATTCATCCCTGACCAACAACCAGGCCACAGCCACAGAGCAGGAAGGATGCAATGGCTGATGAAATCCACCCACAGTCCCAGTCTTCCTATTTCCATTAACTTCCTCCTCTCCAGGACACACAATGAAATTGGATTTGGACTGATTTCTGATAGAACTAGGTACTGCCAGTATGGAGAGGGAGTTAAAAAATTTACAATATTATGAAAGAGGAGGAGAGTCAGAAAGAAAAAGGTCTTTTCCACAGAGCATCAGCAACACCTTATTATGGTGTGAGCTTCAGGAACCAGTGACAAAAAATGTACCCTGAATTGCTCCATGGACACCATAATTGCATGTAAACAGTTTTCAATACCTGAATGCATCCAGTGTGATGAAATTTCCTACAAGAGGAGCTTAATAATTTTATGAAGATAAATTTTTACATACTACCACTTGTATGTAAGAGCTGCACTTTCATTTACTCTAAGTAGTACAGTAAGTGTTAATGGGATTTTTTTGATCAAAATCTCCATCTATTAATGATGTGAACATAAGGAAACAATCTACACAATAAGAAAAATGTGTAAATGTCTGCTACATAGAAGCCAAATATGTTTATGTAATTAAATATTAATATGAAATGTATTGCAATGTTTTCTACCTCATAAATATGTTAATTACCTGTCAATAGGAAAAATTCTTTCGCCAAATAATGTCAGTGTTGCCTTAATGACTCTCCTCTAGAGATACAGCTGCTCTGTAGTTCTGTGATACAGCAGTACTTTTTTGTTATACAAACAAAACTAAAGCAATGAACATAAATACACGTTATGTGCTTTCCAGATTGCAGCATAAACTAATATAACAGTTTTTGGTAGCACAGGTCTTGTTAGTACAAGTCTGGTACCACACCTTTCAACTGATAGAAAAATTAATTCCTCCTGAACTGTTTTCATCTGCTAATCTGCTGACTAGCTTAGAGTTTGTGTCGCTTTAAAGCAGTTTTGTACATGATTTTTCTTTCCCATCAGATCAACATGTAATAACAAGTAACTTAATTCTGTCTCAACAACCCTATCTTTCTGGATTCTGGAGGTGGATTATTTGAGATTTTAATGTTACTTTCTGTCATCTTTTGATATTGAAAATCCCAGGTTGATTTACCTTGTTCCACTGTGAAGCTACCTTGTCTTAAATCAAGTATGAACTTTACACTCCAGCTCAGAAGGTAAGCTTTAAGTAACAAACCAATTTTACAACATGCCCAGCAGTTCCTTTACTAAGAAAGTAAAACTTTTCCCAGTTTTAATATGACAACACTGACTTCAGATGCATGCTGCACACTGTCATAGCAAATGCAGTCACTATCATCATTATAGAGGCAGGCTGCATCTGCTTTAGAAGAAAGCATTAGGCACAGATTAGGCAAAAAGAAATGGTATAGGACGCTTGGAGAGGGCAGATGAACAGGAAGCCTTTAGTTTCAACCAGCTGCTACACTGCACAGTTGGTATCCATGAGGACCCAGATAACTTTGTGCCCACACACCAGTCACTTTTCTTGGGCCAGTCTCAGAAAAAAGCATCAGGAAACTGGGTTCCTTGAAGTGAGCTTGTGAATCCATAGAATATCTGGAAAACAATCTTAAGAGCACAAAGGAGGAAACATATAGGCCTCAAATGAAAACTAAATACAAAGCATTGTATTGATATTTGAAAGAAGCAATCAAGACATTTTATGAAGCAGGAGTAAAATGCAATTCTTTTGTTAGACATTTACCACCCACACTCAGAATACTTAAATTATCAGGAAAAAAAAGGCAACATGCAAAGCAAAGGAACACAGCTTCAAACCACATCTATTATAGAAATGTGCTACCACGAACTTCATTTCTTTCCCACCACCCGTAGTTCTCCAGACCTTCCAAGGCAAATTGCTGGGATCTTCTGACAACAAAAAAGATGAGGTAGCCACTTCCAGCGAGTGTGCATAGAGCTAAGAAGTTAGCAAGAACCCTCAGAAATCGAGTCAAGTGAATATTTTCCTCTTTTCGGCTCTCCTGCTCCTCCAAGATTGATTCCTGCACTTGGAAGAAAGAAAAGAATGTTTTGAATACTTTAATGGTCAAGGTCCCACATTACTTCCTAAATTTTTAGAAGTCAGTTAAATAAATTACAAAGATGCAAATGCACATCTGCACCTCATGTTTTGAGAAGAGCTTATATTACCTCATAAAATCCTGTTTAAATCCTGGCAAATTCTGGGGTTTTGGCTCCCCACGGTTTGCTTTGCCTTTGTTGAGTGTGTCCCCACTGAGTCTTGTTACACTTGTACTCATGTACCAAAAAGAAAACGGTACGTTCTGTCAGCCTGCAAGGTGATATGAGGCTGAGTGACACAGCAGGATACATGTGTGATTATCTGTCAGCAAAGGAACTGTCACACTTTAAAAATGTGCACTTGTGAGAAGAGAGGGGAAAGTTTTATTCTGAAAGTCAGCAATTCGAAAGGAATAAAAAGACATCCAGATATAGGAAGCCCAAAAGAGGCAGACAGTGCAAACCTTCAGACTTCAGAATAAAATATTTGCCCCACATTTACCCTTGGCCATCACTGATAAATATTAAGACTCGTGTAACTGCAGTCTCCAGTTTTCGCTGCAGAAGGAGCTTTTACTGTGGAGTGTCCTTATGAAAGGGAGTTTGGTTACAGAGATCAATTGCTCAGAGGGGAAGCTGAACTCCTCCATTGTAATAATTGCCCTACATGACTCTGCTCTTTTTATAGCTTGTGTTTGTCACATAAATGAAAGGAGATGATTGCAGCAGCTTTTGAACAGAACTCCAATGACCTCACCCAAGCCAAGACTTCACCCTTTATCTCTGAGGTTCTTTGCTCATTTGCAAGTATCACTGTAAATCTTTATGAGTTTGTTTCTCAAAACTAAGCCTTTGTCTCAGTTGATTTGTTATCTTCCCCAAATAGCTTTCAGTATTTGACCCTAATAGGCAGACAGGGGAAGCTGACACAGTTTCAGCACTTTCAGTCGGTATTTCTTCAGTATTTGTTTTTCTAGGATATTTTCTTCGTGACTTATGCTGACTTTGAGTGCAACTGTTACTGAGTTGCATATCTCTTATGCCTGCAGTTGAGAGGATGGGCAGGATACGTTGATAAATGGGCAGTACCACTACTGCAGACTGGAAAGGTACTGAGTGAAGCTGAGCAGTGCAGCTGGTGCTTAGTCCTCCAGCTCCCTCATCGTGTTGTCAGTGACACTGCAAGCCTAATATCTTCTTGCTGAAAAGCAAGTATACATTCAAAATTCTAAGGGCAATTCTTATGACATGAGAAATAGTCCTTTATAGATGATTCTTTTACTTTATTTTATGATATCTCTTCTCTGTAACAAGAGAAGGTGGTAAGGTGAGGTTAGCAATATATGAGCAACATTCAAAAAAAATTTTTTTTCAGACAAGCACCATAGAAATTTGAAGCCATCAGAGATGAGAAAAAGTAAAAAAGTATTTTTACTTTAGAATAATCTTTCTAAATCTAGTACTGTGAGCATAGAGGAAACAAAACATGATAAACCTTTTTCTTCCAAAATTAAAATGAAAAAATAGAATGGCTAGGCACAAGACTCAGATTCAGAAGGGTATAATGCCAGTTTGAGTTCAAGTTTCTAGGCCCCAGGCACAGCTTACACTTAACCTTAGTTCCATCTGATTCACATTAATGTGAAAGACAAATGGTGTTACCTCTCCTTACTGAGCTCTGTTTTACCTTAAAGCTTGTTGTGATGGAGGCAAACTTATTATCTGCTGTCTCAGGATTGCCAATCAGGTAGTCCCAGCTTGTAAACATTTTCCAGCTGAAAACAAAACTGGTATCATCTCCACCACCGTCATCATTTGCATTCCTTGCCATTCTACAAAAGGCAGAAAGACACAGGAAGACCTTGTTAGAACTAAGTTCTATTTTGTGAGCACGATTTTTAAATTGTTCATAAGTTTGAGCATTTTTCTGGAAAAAAAAAAATAAACTAAACCCTATATCTTTCTTGCTGTCAGTTGTTAAACTAAATCTTTTCTCAAAGCAAAAACTAACAAGAGAAAAGGATGGAGGTTTTCATATTTAGACAATTTATGACCTCACAACACAATTTGATGAGGAAGAATTAATGTACTTCATTAGCACCTTGACAAAACTTTGCTCGATAAGAAACACAGTAGAAAAACAATATCAAGAAATCTCTTAAATAGAAAGCTGCAGAGCATCCTGAACAGCAATAGATATTATTAGAGACTTTGCAAAGAGAAAAAAGAGAAAAATTATAATAAAATATTTTAAAATAACAATAAACAAAACAAACAAATACAAACCCCCAAAATAAATAAATATAATGAAGAGGATAATAAATATTCTAAAATAATAAACTGGAACAAAATCTGGTTATCGCATATAAAATATCACTACGAGAGCTTTCTATGTCCTATACACATGCAAAAAAAATGTATGATACTATGCAGAAACATCAGATTATTTCTTCAGAGAAATATTTTTTCAGATTTGACTTAATCTGAACTACAAAACTCTCTATTTCAAAGGGTTTTCATTCAGGTAATAACCATGGTCTTGCTTCTGCATAGTTTGTCACCTAATTCAAATCATTATGCACAAGGATGGAGTGAATTAGTAGGATAAAAATTACTTAGCCTTCAGTAATGTATTTATTTATCAGGGACGAAAAGGCAACACCTATTTTACAGCTCACCAGGGCAACAGAGTTATGTTATTAATACTAATGTTAATGCATTCTACATACCACATTTTTAACAGTCTACATACTCTCAAATCTAGGAGGAGAATAGTAAGTAAATAATACAGAAAATCCTTTTGAGCTGCGATAAATCAATAGCATTGCTGGTCCTATGCAGAAGGGTCAGAGATCATGGAAGATTCTTGGTAGAATCTGCCCTGTTTCTAGTTTATGGACTAAGAAAATTCCTTCTCAAGAGTTTCTAATTAAATAATGAACAGTCTTGTGGTTAGAATATAATTACTTTGAGACTAGAAATATTCCAATTTTATGTTGTGCACTTTAAGAGCTGAAGCGAGCAACCTTTTATGTAAATATTTCCCCTAAACAGAATCATAATGTTTATAATCCTCACTATCTCTTTCACATAAATATTTCCTTTCCCAGTTCTCAGTCAGCAGCAGAAATATGGTAACACCTCCTGTTACACTGCTCTTAGTTTCTCTGCCCACTGTGCTTCTTTCTGGAAAAAGAGAGGAGAGAATAAGTCTGCAAGAACTCTATTATGATTACTTAAATGTTGGTCAGCATTAGGTCAGGCCAGATGGAAAGTTAGCATATACAATGTATTTTTGACTCAAGGATATTCCTTTGTTTGGGTTACAGGGTTCTTCTGCTAAAAGGTATTTATTTATTTTTATCTGAGTGACAGTCATTGAAATAAAATTGTCTGAGACTAAAACTATTCTAATCACTATAAAAAATATTTTTAAATATATTTTTGAGCTAAACAAATTGCTCTGTTATTGTGGTAGTCTATTTCTTCTCCAAAAATACATACATGTGACTGAAGACTTTTTTTTTCTTTTTTTTTTTTTTTTTACTGAAGTGTTTCTTGCCCTCTATAGGAACCAGTTTGAAAAGCAGAATATGAATTAATCTAGTGCTCATGCAAATGAAAAATACTGCCTTCAGCATGAAACAGTGGAAATAGATTAACTGCATTTTTCTCTATATTTACAAATGTCTTTGAATCTTGACCTGTAATGCTCTTGATTTTTTTTCACCATAGGCATTTTGTGAAGCCACCACTAGGGTTAACCATATTACTGTGTTAAGTGATCATTTTGGATGAATCAAGGGTACTAAAGACTATAGTAATTGGCAGCATTTACCTCTGACTGTGAGCTACACACAGAATTATTTGCCATATGCTTCTTTCTTGCTTTGTAAAATAGTTTAGCTCACATAAGGTATCATTAAAGGTAGAACAATGGAATTTCTTGGATGTTAGCTGACAAGTATCATGAAAAGATGCCAAGTATTATGAAAAGATGGGCTGACAGCTCTCTCCTTGCTTTATGCATTCATTTTTCATTCTGAAGTTCAGGAGAGAAGTGGGTTTTTTATTTCAGTAAAGATTTATTCCCACTTTCACAACACTGTAACACAAGCTTGTGGTGCAGAACAACAGATAAATAATATAGGTTGAAGGAATCTTACATAACTTTGGCCTTGCACTTTATCTTGCATTGCCCTGTCTTTACAATTACCGTATTTTTAAAAAGACAGTCTCAGGGGTTCACAGAGGAATTATCTGCTTCTTTGAATATACTTTATTCCAGAGCCAAGGAACACTTACGTTCGAATGACAATCATAAAGCTGTAGCCAATAGTCCCAACCCCAACAAGGAAATACGAAAGAGGCATCCTGAACTTCAGCCATCCAATTGTCCTCTGATTATTGTAATAACCATAAAAGAGTACAGAATACTGTGCAAGGCCCTGAAAAGTCAACAAAAATTATAATGTTACATTTCTTAATTATGCTCATAGTCATCAACTGTAGCAATAGCAATGTACTGAAACACTCATTTCAACGTAATCAAATCAGTTGTAAGCAAAGCTATAATAAATCTCACAGGATGGAAAGCTCTCCTTTCTTAAAAAAAGACATATTTCATAGCAACTTCAAAATCTTTTATCTTTAAAACTCTTTGTGAACACTCCATCTACAATTTAATGAGTCAAAATTTTTTAATCCACAAACTTCTTGTAAAGACAAAAGCATATTGGTTTACATAATTTGTTTTTCAAATTATGTGCAGATTAAATGCCAGATTTTTAACTTAATATTCACATTTCTAAAATTTACTTGCATAAGCTATTAGGTGTGGAATTCTTATATGTGTTCATTGTCTGCTGGGTGATCATTCAACATATATTAACCAATAGGTAGCTGCATTTTATGGATGATTATTCAGTAGGTAAGGTATTCACACACTTAGCGTAAACTCCAAGGCTATAAAAGTAGAAACATGAGTGCACTGACTTTTCAATAATTGTATCTTCTAAATATCTTAATATGATCTGCCCTCTCTTCTACAGCTCAGACTGCTGATTTTTCAGAATAATTTATTATTTAATTATATTATTTATTATAATTTATTTTACTAAGTGTAAGAAATTGCTGGTATCTACATAGATAAAAAATCTAAAACTTCTTGATAATTCTCAGAGCAAAAACTCACCTCCTAGAAGAAGACCAAAGCCAGAACCTTTACAAGGACAGTTGCAAGCAAGGGCAAAGCTCCAGCTGGGTGTGAGGATTTCAAGTCAAATACACAGTATTTGAACATGTAATTAGAGGATGGATTATGCATTATTTTGATAGTAATACAATTAGCTGTGGGGGGTTGTGAATTAAAAGCCATTTGTTTCTCTTCTGTTATTCAGTTGCCCATTTTCCTTAAAATTAATAACATCTTCCTCTTATATATTATCATAGAATCATAGAATCAGCTGTGTTGGAAAGGACCTCTGAGATCATCAAGTCCAACCCTTGATCCTCTACCACCACAGTTACTAGACTATGGCACTCAGTGCCACATCCAGTCTCATCTTAAAAACCTCCAGGGACAGAGAATCCACCACCTCCCTGGGGAGGCCATTCCAATGCCTGATTACCCTGTCTGTAAAGAATTTCTTCCTAACATCAAACCTAAACCTCCCCTGGCAGAGTTTAAGCCCATGCCCTCTTGTCTTACTGACAGTTACCTGGGAGAAGAGACCAACCCCCACCTGGCTACAACCTACTCTCAGAGAGTTGTAGAGAGTGATGAGGTCACCCCTGAGCCTCCTCTTCTCCAGACTAAACAACCCCAGCTCCCTCAGCCTC
>JAYRBT010000093.1:4404465-4437680 GCA_036023395.1 Myiotriccus ornatus
CAGGACCCGGCACTTGGCCTTGTTGAACTTCATTCCATTGGAGTCAGCCCATCTCTCCAGTCTATCCAGATCTCTCTTCAGAGCCCTCCTGCCTTCCAGCTGATTGACACTCCCCCTCAACTTAGTGTCATCTGCAAATTTACTAATGGTGGACTCAATGCCCTCATCTAAATCATCAGTATAATATTCATACATTATGAATTTTTAATTTGCTGTGTTCTGCAAAGTTAGAGATAATTCCTTCACTGTGTGTCATTGAGTATGTTGATTCCTGGGCTTTGTCAATTGTATTTCACCATAAGATCTGAAAAACTTTACCTCTGTAAAGGTAGAAATGCATGGAAAGCATCTTTCACTCCTTTCTGAGCCAAGCATGAAAAAGTATTGATCAAATATTTTATTGTAATAAGCTTTGAGAGTCTGATTTTTTTATGTTTGGACTATTATCTCAAAAACATATGTTAAAATTAAATTTCAAATAAATCTATTAAAAGCTGAAAGTGTTTCTCTTTACCATGTCAATAATATGAATACAATTTCAAGAAAAAAAAAAAAAAGGCAAAAGATAGACTGAGCTCATCTTTTATTTACTGTCTTAGAGACTAGTGGGGTTAAGGGTTTTTGCATTTTTGTTGGGTTTTTTACAGGAATGAAATTATGATTGGTAATGTGTGTTCATGTATTCGTAACTTACGTGGTAATACAAGTACTGCTAGCAGATGAAAGGTATTATCTCCTGTGCTGTTTAAAAAAAGATGTCACTGTCTTAAGGGAATATTTATCAGTCCAATATGCTTCAAGAAAATTCTCTTTTTCCCATCAATATTTCAGCTGGATAACTGTGTTACACGATGGGTGAGCAACTTTCTCACAGGTCAGACACAAAGAGTTATAGTGAACAGGGTGACATTAGGCTGGTGACCAGTCACTAGTGGGGTTCCACAGGGCTCCATTCTCAGTCCAGTTCTCTTCAATATCTTTATTAACAACCTGGACTCAGGACTGGAAGTCACACTAAGTACGTTTGCCGATGACACTAAATTGAGAGAACCTCTCAGCTCTCTCAGGAGTGGAGAGGCCCTTCAGACAGACCTGGACAAGTTGGAGAGATGGACAATCACCAACCGCATCAAGTTCAACAAGGGAATGTGCCTGATTCTGCACATGGTACGGGGCAACCCTGGCTGTTGGTATAGACTGAGAAATGAGATCCTAGAAAGCACTGTCATGGAAAGGGACCTGAAGGTCCTGGTCAAAAGCAAGTTGAATCTGAGGCAGCGTACCCTGGCTGCCAGGAGGGCCAACTGTGTCCTAGGGGGCATCATATAAAATATTGCCATCCTGTCAGGGGAGATGATTGTTCCACTCAGCTCTGCGCTGGAGTGGCCTCACCTTGACTGCTGTATGAAGTTTTGTTCACCACAGTACAAAAAAAGACATCAAGCTATTAGAGACCATCCAAAGGAGGGCCACGAGGATTGATGGAAGGTCTGGAGGGGTTGCATGTTTTCACAGACAGAGTACCCTAGGATGACATTGACTGCACACCATAGAGAAACGTAACAGTCTTCTAAGCAACATATTGTAATACCAAATTTATCACCAGCTGACTTTATGTAAAGTTGTACCATCTTTATATAAAGACATCAACTGTAGAGATTTGCCACAATAAGATAAAACTGTTGTTTTCAGGAAGAAAAAACAGTATGACATATTTAGAAGTATACCATTAGCTTATCAGTACAGGTTAGACTGGCATCACATCAGTAGTAAAGAATTATAATATGCTTCTCAATTCAGCTAAAATATCTGCTTGTTCTGTAAGACTGAGAAAAACCTAAAAAGGCATACTTTGTTTTAGAAAAAAGAATACATATGGGTTTCTTTTTTTTTTTTTTTCCCTGTAAGTCACACTGCATTTTAAAATTCAGGATTTTAGTCATACAAAAGCAGAAGACTATATTCATGTGTAAGAAGTGGAAAGTCAGTACCCAGAGATGGCAAATGAGCTTTCAGATATTTCCCCATGTGCCTCTGGATTGCTAGATACACTTGAGCTTATGAACATACAGCTTCGTTATGTGCTTTGTCTGAAGGAAACATATACAGAGAGCTTGTGAGAAAAATATGTAAACTAATTCTATTGCAAATTACCTCTAGAAATATTAAAACACTGAATAATAAACAATGAAGTATTTATGAATAAAAGAGTCATATGAAAATGAAGTACTGCAAGATTACACACTTACACTAAAATCCCAGAGAGTAGCAAAGTTCATAGCAGTTGCTTCTTCAGCTCTTGGGACAGTTTTTCTAGGTAAAGAGCCATATGGCTTACCCATCAAAGCCTGAAACCAAAAAATGTGAGTGCTTTACATTTTAAAGCAAAATATTAACAAATAGAAGGAAGGGACAGTGATTTGCCATTTCTTAGGAAGACTTGTTTTATTCTCCTAAACTCCTTAGTTGATAATGACCTATCTGTACAATTCCTTTCATGGATTCTCACACTACTAGTTCAAACTGTACCTAACATATACATTCAATTTAAATTTTCTAC
The DNA here is from genome assembly GCA_036023395.1 of Myiotriccus ornatus. NCBI lineage: Eukaryota > Metazoa > Chordata > Aves > Passeriformes > Tyrannidae > Myiotriccus > Myiotriccus ornatus. The sequence continues at coordinate 4,407,026 of JAYRBT010000093.1, forward strand.
ATTTAAAGTTCCACTAGTATCAATGGATTGTCAAACTATGCCTCTTACATTTAAAGGCAACACAGAAGTCCAAATTTCTCTGATGAATGGGATTTTTCTTGCAGAGAAGAACAGAAGATTAATTTTTCTTGCATTATGGATTTTATTGGGTGATTTTTTAGATTGAAATATATGGGAAGATGTCAGGGAATCAGTTTTTGGATTCTGACAGTCCAATTGCTACTAGTAAGATGCTTGCTCAGGCAGAGTATATGTCCTTTCCCAGGGTTACCCTGAAAACTGTTGGGCATTTTGTCTGGTTTTGGCTTCTAAGGAAAATGGATCATGCTATTGAAATGCTGTACTAGGAAGTTGTTGGAAATTCCTACCTGATCGTTTCCCATCTGCTTACTAGAAAATAAGAAAATTAAGAGGATATGGAACATTCAATTCAGGGAGATGGCACGTAATTTTAATTCCATAAAGGTCCTGCTTTTAGGAGGACAATATGATGGCTCAAAGGAACCCAAAAAATATTACATTACATTGAAGTATTTTCTGTTTGAACTATATCTGCTTTAAGTACCATTAGTAACACTAATTCTGCAAACAGTACAAAGCATGACAGGTCTCTCGCGTGAATTTACAGCCCAGTTGGGCCTTATCACCATGTGAGTATTACATCTGAAAATATCCTCTGAGCCCCATAAAGAATCTTTCTACTGCAATGCACATTACAGTCAATAAACTCCATGTGGCTTCTTCTTAGTCTCAGTTCCTCTACTTAGTTCTCCATAAAATCATTTAAAAAAATAATAAAAAATAAAAAAAAAAGCTATACCTATGTCATCCCAGACACAGGAAAACACTTTCAGCAGTAAACCCTATATACATTTTACCCTTTTCCATCATGTCTATTTCAAGGCATATTTCTGTAGAGACAATTGTCCACAAGGAAAGTACCTCTTTACAGGTTTAGTACACCTTAACACTATCAAATGGATCACAAAGAGATTAAAAACTTATTTAACGGTCCAATCCTATGAAATCTCACAGAATCACAGGATACAATGAGTTGAAAAGGACTCACAAGGACCATCAAGTCCAATACTTAACCCTGCATGGGATCGTCTGCAGGAGTCACACCATATGTCCAAGAGTATCATTCAAACACTTCTTGAACTTTGGCAGGCTTGGCGCTGTGACCATTTCCCTGGGGAGCCTCTTCCAGTGCCCAAACACCCTCTGAGTGAAGAACCTTTTTCTAATATCCAACCTGAACATCCCCTGACACAACTTCGCGCCGTTCCCTCAGGTCCTGTCACTGGTTACCACAGAGAAAAGATCAGTGCCTGCCCCTTGTCTTCCCATCATGAGGAAGTTGTAGACTGCAAGGAGGTTTCCCCTCAGTCTCCTCTTCATCAGGCTGAACACACCAAGTGACCTCAGCCACCCCTCATTCGGCTTCTTCTCAAGGCCCTTCACCATCTTTGTTGCCTTCCTTTCAACACTCTATAATGGTTTAATACCTTTCTTATATTGTGGTGCCCAAAACTGCCACAATATTCAAGGTGAGGCCGCATCAGTGCAGTGCAGAGAAGGACAATCACCTCCCTCAACTGGTGGGGGATGCTTTGCCTGATGCCCTCCAGGACACACTTGGCCCTCCTGGCTGCCAGGGCACTGTTGAATCATACTCAACTTGCTGTTGATCAGGACTCCCACGTCCCTTTCCACGACAGTGCTTTCCAGCACCTCATTCTTCAGTCTATACCAACAGCCAGGGATGCCCCATTCCAGGTGCAGAATCCATCACTTCCTCTTATTGAACTTCATATGATTGGAGATTCCCCATCTCTCTAATTTGTGGAGGTCTCTCTGCAGAACCTCCCAGCCTTTGAGAGAGTCAACAGCTTCTCCCAGTTTTGCATTGTCTGACAACTTGCTCAGTATCCTTTCCAGTCCTGCATCCAAGTCATTTATGAAGATGTTGAAGAGCACAGGGCCTGAGATGGAGCCCTGCAGAACCCCAGTAGTGACAGGTCACCAGTCTGATGATACCCCATTCACCATTACCCTCTGTGCTTGACCCAGGAGCCAATTGCTCACCCACCACATGATGAGTTTATCCAGCTGTGCTGGACATTTTGTCCAGAAGGATCCTGTGAGAGACTATTGAGAGCTTTACTAAAATCCAAAATGATTACATCAACTGGCTTCCTTTGACCAACTAAGTAGTTGGGTTACCTTCCGTAAGATTAAATCAAGTTTAATAAGCAGGACTTTCCTTTCTTGAAGCTGTGCTGGCTGTGACCAAATGACTGCATTGTCTTCTGTATGTTTTTCAATACCTCCCAGAATAATCTTCTCCATAACTTTACCAGGCACTAAAGTGAGACTGACAGGTCTGTAGTTTCAGGCTGCTCCTTCTTGGTCTACTTGAAAATAGGAATAATGTTCGCCAGCTTCCAGTCAGCTGGGACCTCTCCAGATTCCCACAACTGCTCAAATATCATCAAAAGAGGTTTTGTGATCAGCCAGCTCTTTGAGGATTCTGGGATGAATCTCATCAGGCCCCATAGATTTGTAGAGACCCATTTGGAACAGCAAATATCACACAATTTCAGGGTCAACTGGGAGTTGATCATTCTTGCAGTCATGGTCCTCCAGCTCAAGGCACTGAGACCTCCTTGATCCATCATCGATGTTGAAGACAGAGGCAAAGAAAGCGTTAAACACCTCTGCCTTGTCTCTGTCCCTTTTTGTGAGGTGACCATCCTCATCCTGTAATGGGCCAATAATATTTCTACATTGCCTATTGCCACTGACAGATTTGAAAAAACTCTTTTTATTCTCCCCTGCATTTCTGGTCATCGACAACTCCACTCAAGCTTTGGTGACACAGATTTTCTCCCTACAGTGGCAGGCAGCATCTCTTCTGAATTCATCCAGTCTCACATGGCCTTGCTTCCACAGGGCATATACCTTCTTTTTTTGCTGTCTTTCCAAGGAAGATCTCTGCCCAGTCAAGTTGGCCTTTTGACTTGCCTGCTTGACTTTCAACATTTGGGAATTTCCTGCTCCTGTGTCCTTAGGAGGTGGTTTAAATAATGACCAGCACTGATGGATTTCAGCAGCTGCAAAAACATTTTCTCAGAGGACCTTCCTTACTAATTCCCTGGGCACCCTGAAGTCTGCTCTTCTCATGTCCAGAGTTGAGGTTTTGCTGGCGCTTTTCCTCCTGTCAACAGATTTTAAACTCGATCACTTCATGGTCACTGTGGCCAAGATGGCCACCAGTCTCCACTTCTCTCACAAGATCCCCTATGCTGACAAGCAGGTAATCAAGCAGTGGGAGACCTCATCACTCTCTACAACTACCTGAAAGGAGTCTGTAGCCAGGTGAAGGTCGGTCTCTTCTCTCAGGCAACTATCAGTAAGACAAGAGGGCATGGTCTCAAGCTCTGCCAGGGGAGGTTTAGGGTAGATATTAGGAATAAATTCTTTACAGAGAGGATAATCAGGCATTGGAATGGGCTGCCCAGGGAGGCAGTGGATTCTCCACCCCTGAAGGTATTTAAGAAGAGACTGGATGTGTCACTGAGTGCCATAGTCTAGTAACTGTGGTGGTAGTGGATCAAGGGTTGGACTTGATGATCTCAGAGGTCCTTTCCAACCCAGCTGATTCTATGATTCTATGATTCTATGACTCTATGATTCTATGATTCTATGACTCTATGATCAAGGAGGGCATCTTTCTAAATCAGCTCCCTTAGGACCTGTTCCGTAATGTTGTCATCCAGTTTTTTTAGGAATCTTCTGGCAAGGGTTGTACCAGCTGTGTGATGCTCCTCGTTAATTTCTGGCAAGTTGAAGTCCCCCACAAGGACAAGGACAGTTGACTTGCAAGTGTCCCTTACTTCCTCAAAGAACAATTCTTTGGCATCATCCTAGTTGAGAGGTCTGTGGCAGACTCTCACAATACATCTCCATTATTTGTTTGCCCTTTGATTCTTACCCAGGTGCTCCCAACTGTGCCATTTCCAACAGTGGGCTCCATATATTCTATCCTCTCTGTTACATACAGCGACACCCCTTTTGCCCTGGCTATCCCTCCCGAAGAACCCGTAACTGTCCAACAGGGCACTCCAGTTACAGGATTCGTCCCATCAGGTTTCACTGATGGCAATGATATCAAATTTCTGGGATTGGGCCAAAGTTTTGAGTTCCTCATGTTTGTTCTTCATGCTTTGTATGTTGGTGTAGGAACATTTCAGGTACGTTACATGTTAGCCTACACCTCATGAAGCAAATTGAAGGATCCCATTACTGCTTGTTTTTTTTGGTTTGGCACGCCATCCCATTGCTCATCACTGGTGAGCCTGGTTTTGTCCCTTTCACTCTTCCAAGGTAGTTGAAAGCTCTGTCAACAAGGTCCAATGGCTCCTGTGGCTCGAACTCTTATTACCCTCTGAGATAGGTGCAGTAGACCAGGTGTTGAGTAGATTATCCCATGGTCAAAAAAACTCCAAATTTTTCCAATTACACCAGCCTCGGACTACTCATTGACCTCATGGATCTGCGTATTCCTATCAGTATTATTTCTTGTTGTCAGAAGTCTTGAGGGAATCACTGTCTGTGCTCCTGATCCCCCTACAAATCTTCCCAAGGCCTTTAAGTATCTTTTGATGTCCTCAGAATTCTTTGTTATTCCATCACTGTCAGTTTGAACAACCAATAGTGGATAGTATTCAGGTGGCCTTATTAGACTGGAGAGTTTTTCAATAATGTCCCTTACCCAAATCCCTGGGAGACAGCAGAGTTCCCTATGAGTTGGGTTGCATCTGCATATCAGGCCTTCCTTTCTCCTTAGAAGGCAATTTTCAATGAAAATTTAAAAGATTCCCACCTCAGGCACCATTACAAGTCCAAAGGTCAGTCCAAAGAGGATCATGTTTATGCCATACATCCAGCGCAAGAATATGAAATAAGATGCTACTGATGAGCCAAAGTGACCTGTGAAAACATCAAATGTGATAAAAAGGCAGATAAATTAGCTGTTTGAAATTATTTTACCTAGGGATGAATATGCTAAAAGTTTATTTAAAATAAATAAAATCAGTGGAAGTTTTTAGTCTTCTTTATTATCATAATTCTAATAGCTTTTTTTTTAAGATTGCATACTAATATTTATAGACCCAGCTGAGAAAACAGAAATGAAAAATATAAAAGTATTAGTTATATAGACTACCTAGGACCATATAAAAGCTATGACACTTGCTACTTTTAAGTAACCTCTGTAGATACATTTCAATTCTTTTTATTCTTTTTTTCTGTCTGATGTGGATTTTAAGCATTCTTGACACACTAAGCCAGCACCTACCCAAATTTAATAGGAAGCAGCACAGAATTAACCAATGGGGATAGTGTTTCCAAGGCCACAAGACAGTTGTCAGTGCTCACCAGACTTTTTCATAAGGGAGGAACAATATTATCTGCAAGTATTTGTACCCTTTCTTTCTCTTACTTTGCTGTTTATATGTTCTACCAGTACGCAGGTGTGAAGGCAGTCCCATCACCAGCTGAAGGCTTCCTTAAATTACTGGCATTCTGGCAAATGATCCTTTCTGCAAGTAAAAGCAATTGCAGCTTTCCCTAGCAATATATTGAACAGAACAAAAACTTAAAGAAAAAGAGTAAACTTTGCAATCCTACCCCTCGAGATTATGAAACTATCCCATTGTGATTTTGGGACCCTTTGGCAAAAACTGAACTTGTTTCAAATGAAAAGATAAATAGATTCAAAAGCAGGTCTGGAAAAATAATCTTGTTCTATTTTGGCATTCTTATTTTAAAAGTAAAGAAATATGCCTGTTGGAAGTTATTACTAGGAGAAGATTTTGTGCAAGGATTACACCTTTAAAGAATCTTGCAGAACCATTACTCTTATAAATCCTCAAGATATCTATTATGTATCCGTAACAGATTACAGGTTCTAAACTCCACCTCAAGTGAGTACATAATCTGTTACACAGTCTGTAGACCATTGTATAAGTACATTATATAAGTTCTCCTCAAAGGGTTTTTTTTTTTCAGTCCAAAGCCTCATAAAATTCACAGTTTATCATTTTCCTGTTTTTCTACTGTTTGGTTATTCCTTTTGTTGCAACCCACAGATTATTCCAAATGTAGCTTTTCGAAAATCATTTTCATTGCACCTTCATCTGCATTTCATCAGTGGCAGAACTTCACTCAAGTATCTATGCAGTTATGTCAAATATGCTCCAAATAAAGGGCTGCAATTTAAATTAATCACTGGAGCTGCAATGCAAAACTGACTGGTGACAAATGTCTACTATCAAACATACCTGTAGTACTAATTACATTGCCTTGTTTATATTTATGCCCAATACACATGGACATCCAAGACCACTATCATTTTCTCTGTGTTAAATTATGTGGCTGAAAATGGGAGAAATATATCTTACATGAAGATCAAGATAATGAAAAATGGCAGAAATAATTACAGTATAATCTGTACAGTATAATCTGTGTATTATAAAATGAAGGTAGGAAATAGCTAAATCCCAATTCCACCTTTCCAAGATTAACTTCAACACTGGCTGTTGAACTGTTACCTGTGAAATGAGGATTTTTTTCCATAAAGTGACTAATACTCTCTCAGGGAAATTTTAAATATCAAGCTCAACCAATATTAAAGGAAAAACAAATACTCATGGACTTTAAACTATGCATTGACACTGACACATATTCTTATTTACTTACTTTCAATCTCCTTAATTTTCATTTCCCAGGGTATGCAGGCTGTCTTAAAATTCTCAAAGTCTCTTTGAAATTTCATCCATTTCTGAAAAGAGTTGGAGAAAAAGAAAATAAAACCCAACACACCATCATCTCAGTGTCCAGATGCTCAGTTCTCCCTTGAGCTGATATAAGCCTTTAATCATGCACAGCATCCTTTGTCAGAGTCTACAAAGTAATAGCTTGTGAAGAACCATCTCCTTTTGTTTGTTCTGAATATGTCTCCTATTGGCTTTGCATGAAGTTTCTATTCCTGTTTTTTTCTTCCACAATTATTAACTAATCACTTCCTTTCGTGTCATGCTCTTTCTCTTCTTCCTTTTTTCTTTTTCTTTTTCTCTTTCTTTTCCTTTTACTCCTTCTTTTCCTTTTTCTCTTTCTTTCTCTTTTCCTTTTTCTTTACTTTTTCTTCTTTTTTTAGAATTGTTTCTGAGACTTCATTTCTTATTTCCTTTGCTATTCAACATTTAAATCTGGAGTTTAAGCTGTGTCATTTAATTACAATTACTCTACCCAGTAGTTTATCTATTAATGAGTTTAACTTCTGCAATTGAGCTTCCTGAGCCCAGCTGAGTTTGAAAGTCTGATATTTTTTCTGACCATCAATGCTCAGATGTGATCGCACAGTTGTTGAACAAAATCCAGTCTAACTAAGGGCAAACCTCGCCATAACAAGTAGTCCTGCCAAATATTTTTAGCCTTTTTCTGCATCAGCACTTTAGTTTGGGGCAAGAGTGTGCTTTTGAAGTGAATCTCCCAAACCATTCCAATTCAACACAGTTAGATTTGTACTGTAAGGGAGTGTCAGAACATAAAACTAAGTCAAAGTATGTGTTTGGGAGCATACTAATCTCAAGAGAAAGACTGAACTTTAGATTCAGTCCACACAAATACCCAATCTACTCCAAGAGAAATTAACTTTTACAAGATATTAAATTCTTGAAAACTCCTGTAAAACAGTTGATTTTTGTTTTGATTATAATATCCACCTGTGAGCTTCCATTAGAAATGCTTTCATGTAAGGGCAGTGGAAATAAAAGTTTTAAAATGCAAAGAAAGACAAGGAACTCTACTCTGGAAAATGAGTACCTATGGCAATAATTTACAAAAGGTTCCCCATTAGCTTTACAGTAAGTTAGTCGAACAATCAATTTACCTTGGTCATCATCACTTTGTATGCATAGAATTTCTTTCCTTTTCCTTTTCCAAGAGCACCTTCAAACTTTTCAACAAAAAGCTGGGCTTCCCTGGAAAATGACAGCAAAAGAGAGATATAGACAATGGTACAGTAAATGTTATATTTTCTCTATTGTATTAATTTAATTTTTTGTGTTTCAGCTCCTCATAGAGTTTTATAAAATCTTGTTCCCTTAGTGATGTTAGGAAAGAAAATCTCTGAGATTTTGTATTTCATAGAATACTAATCATATGTAGTACAAACAGTACAAGCAACTTCAGACATCTGCTCTAATCCAAATGTATTTGGAGATCTGAGATCTGTCTACATCCAGTCAGTGTTATCAAATATTTTTAGTCATAGTGAATTTAGCAGTTCAGCTACTGCCCATTTGTGTGATGCACAAACTGTTATTCCTCCTGGTCCCATTTAATATAAATTGTTGTACAGCTACATAAGGAAAATCTATTTTCATTATTTATTTTGGAGATATGTATACACTAGAGCATTGGTTCTCTTGTGTCTATGCTACTCGACTCTTGAGAATTTCTTCATATATCTTCTCGCTTTACCATTCCCAGAGTCATTCTTAGAAGTGTAACTTCACTAGCCCAAAAAAGACTAAAGTTTTGCTTATAAATACATGTAAGTTAAATAGTACAGCCCACATATTCACCACTTCAAAGTTGTTCTTTGAGGATCAAGCCGGTGTAATTTCAGGGGTCTGGATTCCTCTTTCCCAATTCTGTGCCTCTGACTGTGTGTTTCTTATTCTCCAAGCCACTATGAGTCCTTCAGAGATTTTACGGTTCAGTGGTCACAGATCACTCTTTCATTTTGATACTTAAAAAAAAAAATCTACACTTGAATTTCAGCCCTCCCAAATTAGTCAGAGAAAATAGATTGGTTCAGCTTCAGGAAACGAGTGTCCAGCAGACCATTTTAAATCCAAGTGTCAGGATTTGAAATTTTGCTGCAGTCAGCAGATATAAGGCAGTCCTAACAGCAGATGGCAGCTTCCTCCTAAATTCAGCAGCCAGTGCTGGAACACTACCATAAAAGCAGCCACAATCAATAAACTGAACATGTGCCAATCTCCCAGGTCAACATATCATATTCTGAACTGAAAAAGAAACCCTTTTACTATTACTTCTATCTCTAGGTAATTCAGACTTGTTCATGAAAAATGTCTGAAATCAAAACCTCCAGAGCTGTAGAAAACTCGTGTTTTCAGTCACTAATTATGTTATGTTGCAGAATATGAAGACTGCAAATTGTAAGCTGAGGGTTTTTTACAGTGAAGCAGTAAATTAGAAATTTAAGGAGATAATAAGAAAACAAGCATTAATAAGTTAAAAAATCCTCTGTAGCTAGTATGAGCACATCTTGCTTCTGTAAATGAACACTAAAGCTCTCCACAAACTTGTTCTGCTATAAATCAAAGCTGAGCAAAAACAGGACAGAATTTTTCACAATGAAATTCATAAAAGTATCTATTTTAAATGCCTAATTCAAGCCCTCTTCTGACTTGTTTTAAGATAGTTTCACAATGTATTCTACTAAAACTAGGGGGTTTTTATCCTACTCTGCCTCCTTTACCTTCCATCAAGCAGTATTTCAAGTTGGAGTGTTATCAGTATTTTAGTTTTTTCCTCAGGACAAATCAAAGCATTGCTTTTTCAAGGTAGTTAACTGGACCTAGAGGTTTATGCTGCTGACTCTCCTAGATGCTTCCCTTCATTTTGCTTTGCCAGTGCCTGAGGTTTCATCTCTCTTTGCATCCCTTCTTCCCCAAATGTTTCTGCTTTATAACTTATTTTTCTCTGATTTTCATTTTGTTTCTGTGCATTGGACTAAGTTCATCGCTGCATCACAAACAAACCGGTTCCTTCTTACTGGGTGGGTATACATGCAGCCAACTCAGTTTCCAGTGTAAAGCTGGAACACAAAACCAGTTGGATTCACGCACAATATTTGTGAAGCTACTTTCATGTTTCATGAAAGAAGTATGAAGCAATTCCTTTCATTTTTCTGAATACATTGTTTTCCTGTACTTATAAATTTGTTGTATAAATCTGGAAAGAAGTCAGCTAAGTCCAAATGGTGGACTTAGAGTATTATTTTCATTTTCCATTTACACTGAATTTTGTTCTAGTCAGTAATAATGCACGTTGATTTTTTTAAGAGAACTGTTGGCATAAATGCATATATCACACTGACCATGAGAAGAAGATATTTCAAACATGCATCAAAAACTGTGTCCATAATAATTCCCAGTCTTGAAAAGTAACAGCCAAAATCATCGCACAGTTAATAATCATCACATAATTAATAAAAAAAGTAGTATAGGTTAGTTGGCCCAAAGAGTGGTGGTGAATGGAGTTAAATCCATCTGGTGTTCAGTCACAGGTGGTGTTTCCCAGGGCTCAGTACTGTGGCTAATCCTGCTTAATACCTTTACTGATGATCTAGAGTAGGGGATCAAGGACACTCTCAGTTTGACTGCTGAAAGGAGATTGTAGTGAGGTGGGAGTCAGTCTTTTCTTCCAGGTACAAGCAACAGAACAAGAAGAAACAGCCTCAATTTGTGCCAGGGAAGGTTTAGACTGTATATTAGGAAAATTTCCTTAACCAAAAGGGTTGTCAAGCATTGGAACAGGCTGCCCAGGGAAGTGGTTGAAACACCATCCCTGGAGGTTTCTAAAAGAAATGTAGATGTGGTGCTGAGGGACTTGGTTTAGTGATGGACTTGGCAGTGCTGGGTGAATGGTTGGATTTAATGATCGTAATGGCCTTTTCCAATCTAAATGATTTTATTACTCTGCATTTGAAAGAATAAAAAAAAAAAATCGATTATTGTGGGAAAGAAAAGTTGAAGTCTTCTTCCACTGTTGGAATAAATGAAATCAAGTTACTTTTGGTGTCCTACAAGCACGTCTTATGTTTTGGTGTGTGGTGGATTTCACCAATAACATTCTAAATAACATGTTCATATTGCTGTTTTAGAGATGCTAAGTCTTACAGGAGAACCTCACCACATGCAAATATAAAGAGGAGTTATTAAAGGTCCCACAGCAGCCTGTCTGTTAGTTGCATCCAGGAATATTTGCATCACTTATAGATCTTATTTAATTCGTGATTAAATGTAACACTCAATAACAACTTGATACTATGAAAAATTCCCACCAGAGCTTTAACAATATATCTGAAAACCAAATTCAGTGCAGAAAAAAAGTTTAATAACGGTCCTATGACTAATGAGGCAGAAACATCTGTACAGTTACATGCAAAGAATTAATACAGAAAGCACAACTACCAGATGATGCTGGAGTCATCAAACAGAACATGTAGTTCTACTCCTCATCTTTTCTTTCCCCACCAGCTCTGCAATAAACTAGTCCCACTGGGTTACTCCTGACCTCTGTGATTCATGCATTACTTAAGCTTCCTGGCCCTAAAGTTCAGCAACAACTTGGCATCAGTTAGGGACTTCAGTCAGGGACCAGGCTTGCCATGTCCGTTCCATGTCTGTGACATATGCTCTTTTTTTGTTAAATATAATTTAATAGATTACTCAATTAAGGTTTATACCTTGATGTCTGAACTATCTCACTGAAAGATCTCTATTTGAACATCACTTCAGCCTTTTGTCACACTTCGTCCTTTTCTCCATTTCTTTTTTGCTATAAATAAAATGTGAGGACAGAAAGTATGATCAAGCAATAAAAAGCAGCCTTAAACTACTTTAGAAACCACAACAAAACCAAACAGCACATACATACATACATGCATATTCATGCCCACTTGAAAGTAATGAGACTTCACTAACATGAGGATGTGTCAAAATCAACACAGAGCAACAAAACTGAGCTTTGTAATTACTGGTATCGTGTTATAGGTAAATTATCTATATCACAAGATAGGCCAAAGTGTGCCCTTTTAGCTAACTGTGAGTTTAAAGAAGCTTCAGGGAAAGCTTATTAAGTGAATTACAGATGCAAGAACTAGTAAATGTTTCATGGGGCCAGGCATTATTGTCCTGGAGAAGCCTGAGTTAATTATTAATATTAGGTGTGGAGTTACAGCTTCCTAAGTGCTAGGTGTACAGTACCTCAGGCACTTCTGTGTTGCAGAGAGAGGATGAATTACAGCTCTCAGAGGTTGTTGCTAATGAATTGGATTCAAGTGGATTGATCGCATCTTTCAGTAACAGGTCAGGAAGGTTTCAGACTTTAAGATCTAGAAACTCATTAAAAAGAAATGTCACATTAATACTGATCATCCAGGACTCTCCAAGTCCTGAAAAGATTGACTAAAAACATATTTCAAAAGAACTATTGTCAGGCACAGATCGCTTGAAAACCTGTTCACCAGTAATAATGGGCAAATTACACTGTTATTTAATATCCAGCTAGCCTCCAGGACAACCAGTCCGGCCTTCAGGACAGCCAGTATGTCCACAGTAGGAGAGATAAAATACTGATTAATGGGAGTACAAAGAGTGCATCAAAAGATGGGAATTTTTCACCATTTTATGCATGCATCTTATGTATCTTTGAGGTTTGCATGTTTATCAAAATAATCATATTTCCAATTCATCTGTCTTGATGGGTAATCTGAGTCCTGTAATAAAATAAATGATGCTGAAAAATAGTGAAAAATCACCATAATATGTTCTGTCCCTAGCATGTGGCCTTCTATGATGGAGTGACTACACCTGTGGACATGGGAAGGGTCACCTGGACTTCTGTAAAGTCTTTGACATGGTCTCCTACAACATCCTTCTCTCTGAATTGTACAGATATGGATTTGATAGGTGAACTGTTAAATGAATAAGGAATTGATTGGATGGTTACACCCAGAAGGTAGTGGTCAATGACTCAGAGTCCCAACAGACATCAGGGATAAATCGTGTCCCTCAGAGGTCCGTGTTGGGATTGGTGTTATTTAGTATCTTCATTAATGATATAGATGAAGGAATCAAATGCACCCTCAGTAAATTTGTAGATGACATAAAGTTAGTGGTGCTGTTGACAAACCTGAAGGACAGGATACCACCCAGAGGGACCTGAACAGGCTCGATCCTTCATAAGAATCTCATGAAGTTCAACAAGGCCAAATGCAAGGTGCTGCATCAGGTTTGCAGCAATCAAACAGCCTGGGGAACAAACAGGTCATAGCAGACCTCCTGAAAAGGACTTGGGAGTGCTGGTGGATGAGAGGCTGCACATGACCCAGCAATGTGCACTCACAGCCCAGAAAACCAACCAACCATATCCTGGACTGCATCAACAGCAGCGTGGCCAGCGGAGTGAGGGAGGTGATTCTGCCACTCTAATACACTCCAGAGAGACCCCACCTGGAGTGATGCATTCAGCTCTGGAGTCTCCAGCACAGGAAGGCCATCAAACTGTTGGAACAAGTCCAAAGGAGGGCCACAACGTTGATTAGGGGGATGGAGCAACTCTCCCATAAGGAAAGGCTGAGAGAACACAGTTTGTTCAGCCTGGAAAAGAGAAGGCTTTGGGGTGACCAAATTGCAGCTTTCCAGTAAAAGAAAGATGGAGAGGGACATTTTACAAGAGGATGTAGTGACAGGACAAGAGGTAATGGCTTCAAGCTGGAAGAGAGAAGGTTTAGATTAGATGTTAGGAAAAAAAATTCTTTACTGTGAGGGTGGTGAGGCACTGGAAGAGGTTGCCCAGAAAAGCTGTGAGTGTTCCAACCCTGGAAATGTTTAAAGCAAGGTTGTATGGAGCTCTGAGCAACCTGGTCTCTAGTGGAAGGCATCCCTGCCAATGGCAGGGAGTTGAAACTAGATGATCTTTAATGTCCCTTCCAACACAAACCATTCTGTGATTCTATGCAGGCTTTGTACTGCTCTGATTTCCTTAGGGGAAAAAAAAACAAGTTCTCATGTCTTTCTTTATGGTCTGTGTTTACCTGGAAGACCTTAAAAAAGCCTAAGCTTGACATTGTACTGTCTTTTAATATAAATATACATTATACTTTTTTATTTATATTTCACATGTTTTCACAGTTCACTAACTAGCCAGTGGTAGAACTTCAAAGAGAGACCACTGCTGGCACATTTCTGGATTCTTGTGCTCAATCCTCTGGTTATATGGTACCATGATATGCTTTGCTGTTGGATATAAACTACATACTTACTAACAGACTTCGTGATTTTATAGCACAAACCTTTGGCTGTATAAAGTGTATGAACATTAATAAGGGGAGTGAGGTGAGTATATCAGAACCAAGTACAGTAGCTCAGCATTTAAACTCACCGTTTTCCTTCATATTGGTGCAAAACCCAAACAGAAAAAATGCACACACAGGGATGAAGTTCCCAAAAGCAGACCCTCAGAGGTAGGTTGAGATAGCTTTGCCTGGATGTTTACCAGTTTGCAACAGCTGAAGTTGTGACCTAAGAGTTTAATTTTTTTGTACCTTCTAATCAAAAAATCTAAACCTAATAGAATCATAGATTGGTCAAGGTTGGCAGAGACCTTTAAGATCATCCAGTCCAACCATCAACCCAGCACTACCACTGTAACCCCTAAACCACTAAGCTGTATTACCCAGTGCCAGACCCCAACACCTCTTAAACACCTTTGAGGTGGTGCTTATGCATTCAACAAATGATGGAGATACCCCTGACTCTCCTTTTGTTGCCAAGGTAAAACTATTTTGTTGCCTTTAAAACTATTTTGTTGTCTTTAAAACTATTTTGTTGTCTTTAACTGTAGCAACGAAATCAAATTCTAGAATGACTTTGGCCATTCTAATCTTCTCTCTACATGACCTCATGACTTCCTTGCAGTCCTTCCAAGTTATCTGATCCTCCTTCCAGAGATGATAGATTCTTCTTTGATTTTTTTTTGCCTTCATTCAAGTCAACCCTAAGTTCTCCATTTAACCAGTCTAGTCTTTCACCCAACAACTTGTCTTCCTACACATGGGGAGAAAGCCAACTCCTGAATATTTGACAAGCCTGGTTCAGAATATTTAAAAATTTCTTTTTAAAGAATATCCAGCCTTCCTGGATGACTTTTCCCTTCGTGATTGACTCCCAAAGGATTCTGTCAATCAAATCTTTTCAATAGTTTACCTCCCTCTCTAAATCTCAGATGTGTAAGAAATGATTGCTGGTCATTATCATCTGATGGCTCTTCAAGAAATTTTATGCTGACCTGAGTAGGCAGTGACAAGAAGAAACGTGAACAAGTTATCATCTCCCATAGAAAAGATAAAACAACAGCACTCACAAACCATATAAACCAGTGGAAGGAAAAATAATAGATCAAGACAACTCTCCTGAAGGACGATATTTTTCTTGGAATTGAGAAAAAGTCTTTTTCTTCCAAAACGTTAGACTAGAGAGATAAATCCTCTTTTCTCCCCCCCAGTAATCTTGAGGTAATCATGAAATTTCTCATTTTTATGAGAGATATTAATGAGATGTCAATCTTACCAATAGAAGAATTTACCAACACCAACCTAACTGAAAAAAAAAAAAAAAAAAAAGGAAAGATTTTGCATGAGGTTATAATGGAAATTCCAAAAAGAAAAATATATTAGCTTTTCATATTTGATTTCAGCACTACAGGGACTAGAAACCACTGATCTGTAATACCATTTACCTCTACGTACTGTGAAAACACATTCTGAGAAAGAGAGATTAAAAATGCTTTGAAATTAATTTTGTGAGTAGGTCAAAAACCGAAGTGACAATTCAGAAAAGCAGTGCAAAATGCAAAGCAGGATAGCAGATATTCATTATGGAAATCAAACCATACTTCAGGACAGACAACTTCTTTTTCATCTTCCATGGCTTGTTTCGTAGTGTGGCAATTAGTTTCTTTTTTTCTTCTACCTCTTCTTTCAGCTTGGCCAATTCCTCCTCTGTAATTGGCTCCTCCTCAGAGTCAGAACCAGAGCTTCAAACAAAAGCAGGAACAAAAAACATCATCAAAACTCAGATAGGACAGAAGTTTTCACAGAAAAACATACTTCGTGTTAATTTTAGTTAACTTCAAGACTAGATAAATGCCTTCACACTTGCACAGAAGGGAGGACACACTTTATTTAGGCATGTTAATAATTTAAGTATGAAAGGCGAGGCCTGCAGACGAAGTGCAGAGCTGCAGGTGAACCAGCACTACACCTTCAGCATTCCATGGAGAGCGGGCAGAGCTCTTGGGGAAGCATCTGACAGCCACTAACTGTTCCTGCAAGTGTGGCCGGCTTCCTAACAGTTCAGCTGAATTCACAGTGGTCAAGTGATGACGCTCTAACTGCAGGCATATGATTTTAAGCACTCTCGTAGGGAAAGGAAATGAAGTAGAAGTATATAGAAATGGGATACGAGACAAATTAATACAACAACATATCTCACTGTAATTTTTTCTTTCCTTTTACTGCCACTGTGCTCTCCAGTAATGTCTCTGGGAACAGAAGAAGCTGTAGTAAGTGCTGAATGTGGGATGGGATTTTCTCTCCCTTTCCATTGAGATAACCGTGCCTAGCTCCATTTGCTGTGTTATACACCATTCCCAGGGGTTGCTTCTTTTCAAAAGCACAAGGAGGGACAAGGAGCAAAGGAATTCCAGGATGGCAGAAAAATAGAAATGATTTCTGAAGTGCTGCATGTCAGTGGGATCTTCCAAAGACCCCTGGTTGCATTAGATGCTTTGGAAAGTTGAACAGTGATATTTAAGAGGAAGTGAGTGAGATATACTGGAAAATCCCATCTCAGTCCTTGGTTCTGGGTTTTTGAAATTTTGGCACCAATCTTTAATAAAAAATCTGGCTCAAACCTGGCTGGGAAAAAAAGAACATAAGAAGCATCAAGATTTTAATTCTATACTGAAAATAAAACTAGACCCTGGTTTTTTGTTGGGTTATCAGCTTGGAGTTTGGGGTATCTTAGTTTTCTGGAAAGGAAAAAACAGGAGAGATCTCAACTGTTATCACCTCTCTCTGCCATTTTTTTCTGTAATTTTCACTCCCTTTCTCTAGAGAACAGCTCATAAACTTTTAATCTTTAACTACAATAAGGTTGTCCCTGACTTGAATTCCCATTCAGTCTGACCAGATTTTACCTAATCCTCAGAGTATCAGCAGTCCCAGAAGGGTCTGGCTGGTCATTTACTGGGGTCCCACCATGGACCTGTGACAAAACCCTGACTTCATTCCAGTGAATTAGATTAGATTTTGTGGAAACTGTCCATTTCACTCAGCCAGTGCTTCCTTACTGCAGGAAAAAAAAAAATCTATCTGGCTCTAGTTCAACTGTAACAAAAAAGGGAGTCATACTGGCTCTTGGTATTTCACAGCTGTAAATGAAAGCAGGTTTTATGCAAGGTAACTATGGTTTTATTGTAAGAAAAAAAAAATTACTGAATTACCCAGATCCTGATTTCTTTTTGTCTTTTTTCTTCTTATTTGCCTTCTCCTTTTTCCCTTTCTTATCGGTCTTTTTGTCCACTTTCTTCTCCTTTTTGCCTTTCCCACCCTTACTCCCCTTCCCATCTTCCTCTTCTTCATCATCTTTGGATTTCTGATTTGCCTGGTTCTTCCTGGCTTTTGAAGCTTCCGTATCAGAATCATTGCCCTCATTTCCAGCCGCTCGTCCTCTTCTACGGTTTCTGTGCCTACGATGCCCAGCTCTTCTTGTCCCATCTTCATCATCCTCATTCTCTTCATCACCATGCCTGGCTCTTCCCCTGGAGTGTCCCCGTGCAGTTCTAGGTGTTGCTTTCTTCCTCCCTTTATTTGTGATCAATTTAAAAAATTAAAAACACATGAGAGAAGGTAGTACGTTAGAAGGAGAGCTTTCCTACTATTTCATTCGTACTGATAATCAGAAAACGTCTGAGTCTGCCTCAAAATAATCCACATTACTGACCTATTCCTTTGACATTTTCTTCATTTTCAGCTGCACTGCCTTCTTCATTGTCACCGCTGCCATCTGTGGAGTGAAAACACAGGCCAGTGCACATGAAGTGTGGATTGGTCATTAGGAACGCAGAGGTTTCAAGAAGTTCTTGGCAATTACAGCTTTGTACTCCTTTACACCATTTCATGAACCCAGGTTTTTGGAACATGGGAAATAGTTTTCAAGAAATAAGATGGAAAAGAAAAAATAATTACTCTTTCCTTCAGCACTCAAATACATAAGCCTCAAAGTGATGCCATGAACTCTCTCTCATGGAAGAAATAAGTAGGACAGGAGGATGCTAAAAATATCCTACAATTTGAAGACGAAAGAGGAGGATGAAAATAATTCTCAGAGAATTCTCAAAGATTTTCTTAAACATGAAAGTAAAAGGACTGGTTGAGATCAAACAAGAATAAAAGAATCATTTTTCTGATTTGTCTGACTGGAGGGCTTGAAGATTCATAGCAGCAACACTGCTGAAGAAGGCAGTTTCAGAAGAAAGAGGAGATTTACACTCAGTTCCAGCAACCAAATCTCTAAACATAGTGAAAAAACTTGACCTAGCTCACTTGTATGCTCTACCACAGTCCTACTCTACCACTCATGTGACAATAAAAACGTTGAAGGCTTTAGAGAGATAGGTTGTTTCAGAAGAATGTAGTGTTTCTCCATAGAAACATCTTTGGTTTGCAGTGGATCTCTTGCTAAATTTTTTCAGTCTCAGTAAATACAAGAGATGATGTTTCTGCTGCCCATCAATAATCAGAAAATTTTCCAAACTGAGACCATGCATATATAGAGAATACATTAAAATATTCATCTCATATGTATCATACCCACCATAATATCTAACCGATACCTAATTGATATGCTCTCTGAAAGCATTGGTATGAACATATTACTCAACAGGTCACTTCTGAAACTGCTACTAATATTCCTTACTGATGTTTCTTCAGAAGCAACACCTGAGAAGTCAGGTGCTAATGGACTCTCTTGAGGTAACTTTGAGTTTGTATGTGTGGGACATCAGCTTAGACACATCTATAGAATTTACAGAAATAGATGGCAGTAGGAAATTAATGAGAAGATTAAGAGATATTATCATGAAATAGTAGAAATAGGTAGCAATCATTCTACTCCTGTACACTACGCATGTTGCATGCGCATGTTGTCTGATTTCCCCTCTGTACAGAGAGGACAGGTGACATGTAATGATCCCTATAGTCACATTTTTCATGCAAGAAGAAGTTACAGATATCTTCATTTTTCTTTCATCTATAATAGTTCTGAATTCTTCTTTATATTCTTTCTTCAGCCATTCCCTAGTTCCCCAGTTCCTTTCACAAATTTTACTAAGCCACTAGTGATTCATTGAAAATTTATATACAACTGGATTTATTTAGGGACTGCTGTAGATAACTGTGAAGCACAGCTTCTTGGCTTTACTTAATATCAAAGAGAAGCAGTAAAATATGTAAGGCTGAGAACAAGAAAGAATCTAGGAAGTTGTTTCAATATGTGCAGTAACAGGCAAAGAGTTATTATCCAGAATTTGACTGGCATTTTACAACTGCAATATATGTATTTCCTCTGCAAAATATTCAATTGTAATTAACACTTTATATCAATTCCTCAGCATCTGCACCATAATTTTTAAGATTGTGCAAAAATATTATCATTCAATATCATCAGTGTAATGTGACAATAAGTGCTCCTTTGTTGTGCCTGGACACACACCTTCTGCTGCTGACAGTAACAGGATCACCTTTTGATAAAGATCATTGTGTTGCTATTGAAAGCTTGCAAAGATGAAGACAGACATCCCTGAACAGATACTTCAAATGCAACAGTAGGACACTATCTTTTATTGAAACTAATGGTTTTGCTGATCTCCTACAGCTGAACAGAAATTCACAGAAAAGCACTTTAATGGTAAAATACTGGCCTCAATGCAGAGTCTGATGAGCTTATACAACTAGCAAACACATGGAGGTTTATCATATATACTGAAACGTGCACTAGCAGTGAAGTGTATTAAGCTTGAGTTGACATCATGTTAACATTGTAGTCAGGTAAGAGAGAAAGTGACAAGAGACTACACAAAACGGAGACTTAAACATGGTAGAAGATTGCTGCTGGTGTCTGTTTAATTCTAATAGCATAAGGAAAACAAATTCACTACACTGAACCCAACATTTGAGACAAAGTCCTAAGCTAATTTACAGATTTCAGTCTGCTTGAAGAAAGTTTTGAGAACACTACTACAGAGGAGTGTATCTGAATATTAACTTATGTGTGTTTTTTGGTTTTTTGCATCACATGAGTGATAAAGAGGAATTTTTAAAGAAATAAAGAAAACACATGAAATCAAACAAAAATAGATATAGACACAAAACAAACCTAGAAAACATGGCCAGTGATTTTATGGAATCATGCAACTAGAAGAAAAATGGGTGCTATAGACACACCCAGCAAGAACAGATGCAGCTTAAATTGTTTTTCTGCAAAACTTCAAATTGTATCTCCAAACTGAACTTCATAGAAAGATAAAATGTGTTGATATGAACATTAGAGGTGTGCCCTTCTCCTTCTGGTGTATCTACAGAATAAGAGATCTCTTCCAGGTCTTTCGGTATGACGCAGATGCAGAAAGCATTTTACTAGGATTTATTTTTAAAAGGAACTGGAAGTCAAGGACTCTCCAATCCTCCAGTATTCTAACTCTCTACTTTATTCCATGAGCTGCGTCACCAGCATAAAAGCTTAAGCTCAGGATAGAACTCAAAGTTATTCGCTTGTGACAGCTGTGATAGCAGTTGGTGCTGTACATGAGGAAAAAAAACCTCTGAGGAGAGGGGATAGAAGAGCTTTACTACCTCGAGATCTGTCCTTAACAGTGTACAGGCATGAGTTCATGTAAGCTATATCACCACCCCATACAGCAGCCACATTGCAGCTGCCCCTGGAGACTTGTATTTTAGACAGGAGGTATTAATAACTGCCCTTTTTTGTCTGTCCGTTTTGCACTTACCAATAAAAGACCTGTTGCAATTTGATCGGGTATTTGAGCAATAAGAGATAAGAAACATTAGTGTGCTTAACATTATCATCATTATTAGAAAGCTACTTCAGGTAATAAACTCCATGATACTTTTCAAAGAGGAAAGGAAGAGGCCAGGCAGCTCATAACTCAGCAATTTGGGTGCTTGTGGAAAACCCCATCTTACTGAATTACTGGAGAAGCATTTATACACAAATTACATTTCATGGCGACACTACATCTAAATGCAGGGTAGCACTTAATTTAAATACTCTGTTATAAGCCACAACATAGAGAAACAGTAGAGTGCATTTCTCAGGCACTGTATCAGAATACTATAGGAAGCCAAATAGCATTTTTGATGCTCTGGCTTTTTAAAGTATAAACATAGAATTTGATGCAGGAACAAAATCCTCACTATAGGGGAAGTTCATATACTGGTCTGGGATTTTTTAAACAGATCTTCACGCGTTTCCGCTTAGCAAAAGTTTGTTGAATCCTCCAATAAAATTAACTAAGTCTCACAAAAACACTGTCTAGAATTACTCATTTTTCCAGAAAAGGGTTGATGAGTCCTCTTATCTTCACAGTATTAATATTCATAGGGGTAATATCAGCTTTATTAGCCTTTGACTCACCTAATTTGAGTTTATGTGACTCAGAGCAAAAGCTCAACTGCTACATCTTCCAGGATACATCATCTAGTCCTAATGACAGTATATTTCTATATATCATTAAGTATATTTGAAGATATACCCCAGAACTCCTTCTGCTCTAGGAGATACAAACATTTTCTTTTTTTCCACAGTAGTTTAAGGGAAACTTTCTCATCTTTCTAGATTAAGGGCAATGACAGTGTAATCTGAGTAAGCTATCATTTTACCTGAAGTCTTATTTAGACTATAGCCACAAATGAGCCAACAAGGCTAAAAGAGGGCGTCCTGAATATGGGCTCAGGCTAACCTGCATGTCACAGACACAAGGCAGAACATCAGACAGCTCAGGAGAGAGCTCCAAACATTAGCATGTTGGCTGCTGACAAAACTAAGGACAGGAAAAAAAATTAGTAACGTCATGGTCTTTGCTCTAGTGAAGTGTCTCTTTAGCAGATTATGGGGGCTAGTTTATCCTTGTTTCCCAAGTTGTTTGTACACCTTCTATCAGAGGCTACTACTCAGACTTCATGGTTTGCATCTTTTAAAAATTTATTCTATACTGACATAATTTTCTTGATTTTCACTGTAAGAGGTATAATGATTCTTGGAACTACTTCATATAATGTGAGTCACTGATATAATACTCCTGCTCCAATTACTGCTGTGTAAAACTGACTGCTGCTAATCAATTCTGCATTTTGGTAGCATAGAAAAATTCAGCACCATGCAAAGTAATCTATTATGAAAAAATGCTGTCAGAGTTTTTGTATATGTTATAAAATAAGTTTCTATTTTATTAATTGTTAAGCCATTGAAATGGATGGTATGCCAATAGAGCTGTGCAAGCATTTACTGTGTACTCCTCTGGACTGGACCATGCTGGGTATTTTCCAGTGTTGGAAAGACATCAGCCTAGATACATAACAAACTGACTGTCCAACATGTGGAAATTTCAGCAATGCAAGATTCTATTAGATACTAAATGCATGTGACATACTAGTCAAAAAGAGGAAAGAGTTGCACAGTGTTCAATTCTACATATTTACATACATTTCCATATTTTTCTTTCTGATCATGTAAATATGAGAGTATCTCAGAACAATTCAGGGAGAGTAAATATCACTAGAAGTAAAAGCTATGAAACACACTAGAAATAATATACCAAGCTCAGACAAGAAAGTCTGTTGCAAGAGTGAATTAGTGTAGACTTCAACATCCGAGATCTGAAACCTTAACGCTAGAGATCTCATCCTCTTAGTCTCTTTCCATTGACATTGGGAAAAAAACCTTAGCCCACCTCAGGCCCAAAAGAAGGGAACTTGAAACACTGAAATTTCAAATAAAAGTTACCTATATAGAACAACTATTTCACTCTTATTTGAGACCATGCTTGATTTGTCCTCTCTTTTTCCCACTTAGTGATGCAATATTTTTCTGCCAGTGGACATAAGCAAAAATCACAAAACCCAAAAAATTTGGCCTGTCCAGCAGTAGCTGTGAATTTATAAAGTAAAATAATAATTCCTATTCAGTTACACACAAAGCAGCTAATATTGTGCTTATCTTTACCACCTGAACTGGCAAGATCATAAATACTAAAGTAGGCAGAATATTTATACTACAATGTTGTAAAGACACCAGGGTCTTGGAAGACTTTCTAGTCTTAAGGTATATGCTGCGCCCTGCAGCCTTATGCACACAAAGAATTTCCAGGTGTTGGCTCAGGGGCAATAAGCTTTCCCTCTCTGCAGACTGCCGGTGAAGAGAATTTGCACAGCTAATTGTAGCACAGTCAAAATTTGAAAATTACAGATGCAGACCACAGGGAGCAAATGGAATCCATTCAATTCACAACCATAAATGCCTCATTTGCTCTCCATTGGTAAGGAAAAATTACTGGTTACTGATATTCTACTAAAATGACAGAGACTGAGCTCGCATAGGTCATGTTGACACTATGGCTGACATTGGAAACATCATCGGATTACACTCCCCTCTTTCCAGTTTCCTTCTGGGCTGTACTTACATATGTTGAGGTTTGAAAACTTTCTCTCAGTTTGTGGGCCAGGACTTCTCCTAAACGAACTTTCTCTTCAGGGATGAATAAGTTTATTGCACAATTTCAGTGCAAAAATTTTGGACCAAATCTGATTTTATTGTTATAAAACCTACAGAAGGTAGAGGAGGAAGATAATTGAGTGCAAAGCCTCTTATATTTCACCCCCTTCAGGAAAACATGCATAAGAGTTTCCAGACCTCTATATCTTATACCATATCTGTGTACACATCTGCATTTTCCTACCTCTGCCCACAAAGATCTAACCATGTAGTGCTTTGCCTTAACCAAGACTAGAGAACTGATAAGCTTGCAGTACCCATTGGCTACTCTAATTAAACAACAAGGAGACACCACACTTGCACTGTGTCTTCACATTGGATTGTGTGATGGTGGGCAATTTTTCATTCTCGTTGCAATCTTTACTGCAAGAGTTAGGATCAGAATATTAAGTGTTCAAGGCACTCCAAGAACCCTGAGACTGCAGTAAATCACACCAATCTGACCTTTTCAGGTTCTTAAACAGGATTTACTTAGCTTATTGTCATGCATTCATAGTACTGTTAAAATGAGAATGCTAATATGAAGGAAAGAGTTTATGTTCAAGTAACAAATGTAGTGTTCTTAGTGGATCTGAAGTCAGTTGTATTTTTTACAATCTCATGAGAAGTTCTTTTAAGGTGCATAACTAGTGCTGACCAGTTCGTCATATATTCTCTTTATAATATTTAGAGAGTAATAGGCACTTTCCAACTGCTCCTTTTTAAACATCCACTTTGAAGATTTTTTTCTTTCGTTTGTTTTTCCTGCATGAGATGGCAGGAACAATGAATTCACAGTGGTGAATTCAGTGTAATAAACCATGCAGCTCCCACTATCACAGATTTTGCAGAAGACATACTATGAAACAAGAAGAATGGCCAAACCAAGAATGGCTTCACTAAAGATATCAAAAAAAAACCAAAAGTGTATGGCTCTAGAATGCATTTTTTGCATATGTTGCAAGAATATTCCTCAGGACTGTCAGCAGTGATGAAGATAAACCCATTGCAAACGAAACCACAGCTAGATTAGCTCCTTGGCCCTGTGCTACATAACTCCAACCACTGGTACTTCTTAAGACAGAAGTGGATCGAGAACTACATTCTGAAATTGCCTCATATTTACTTGTAAGGGAGCTCCAACTTTTCAGATGTTCTAAAATCAGAACACAGTCTTGACTTTACTCACATGATCTTATCTCCAAATATTACCCATAACTGTAATTAAGATAATTAAACTTTATTATAAGTTATATCTGTGGTATAAATCTTCATGCAAAAAAAGAAAAAAGTGTCAAAGACTGATCATGACTCTGCAATATAAAGATGTCCACATTCTCCAGTTACAAAGTGGTTCACCGTGGGAATTCTATCCTCTGCAATTTGAATGAACAATAAAGTCACTGAATCAGAAGATAAGGTCAATTCAGTCAGATATTTGCAAGAAGGCAGAATTTTATGGCAAACTTAGAACCTTGATATTCTTAGAATTTTCTTATTTTAAATGTTTATAAAAACGTGCATGTTCTGTCATCATGCTCATATTGTTTCTTACTCAGAAATTCTGTTGAAGCCAGTAAGTAGTTTCTTATGCTGCATTAAATTTTGTGCTTGTCTCATGTTGAAAAGAACCCCATTAGCTTGAAATGCTTGAAAATTAAATTCATCAGTAAAGGGTCTTGTAGTAAAAAAACTGAGGGGAAGAAAAATAACAGAGTTCAGACAACGCAAGGGAAAAAAATAAGATGCTGCCAAAAATGCTAAGCAGTCCCTTCTGATGTTTTCTATGGAAGCAGAAAATATTTTATTACTACTGTGTGTTGCAACTAGGGATTAAAAATATAGAAAGCCCTGTTTAGTAGTAGCAGCACTTTTACTTATCAAGACCCAATGAATTCATTCAGAAACTAGTCTAGAATAAGCTCCCTGACAATTTTCTTCCATGCTGAAGACAATAAATGTCATGCTTGTTCCATATGAAAAAACCCTGTATTTTAGAAAGGGTAGTATTGCCCATGAGAACTGAAAGCACTTCCCATATTAAAGAGTTGCCTTGCACATTGTCAGAACAAGCCGTTGGGCATTATTTTCCTACAAAAACATTTCTTAGATCCAGAACAGGGTAGTATCAGTATTGAAATATTATTAATCTTACTGTCAAGAATGTTTGACATTTCATACCAAATACTGAAAGCAATAAGAAAAGGAAGCATTTCTTTTGTGCAGCTTACAGAAGCCACAAAATACATCTGTTTTTTCAGTTTTTCCTACAAATTACATATAAATATAAGACAAGTAACTGAGCTGTGGTTGTATTCTTTTGATTTATTAATCAGTGGAAAGCCACCCTCCCATGCTACAACTAGCCACTTTCCACAATAAAACACATTTCTGAGCAAAAGACAGGGAATTACTATTAGCAAGATTTTATATGAAAAAGAAAAAGAAGAAAAGACAACTTGTACACTGTTGAACTGCATGCAGAAAATTAATATGTGCTTCAGTTGCATAATTATATTTGTAATTACCATTTTCTTCTGTTGAGTTTTCATGTTTAGACATCTTGACTATTTCACAGGGCTGCTGCAGGTGCTACCTATTCAGGAGAGCGTCTGAAGGTTGAGTGGTTCAAGATGAAGTGTACCACAGCATCATCCTGTCTGTCACTGACCGGATGGCACTGGTGAAGTTTCACTCACTGAAATATAAGAAGATACTAATTTCCTAAGTGATTAATCTTTCATGAATGTTTAGCTTACTATTTAGGGTTGGTATGTTGGGATCAAAAGAATCAAATATGTCATTCACCTTCTTTATTATGATGCTTTAGAGTTTTTGAACTTTTACTTTAAGTAGATTTTGGAAGTAGTTGTATAGTGAAGGTGGATTTTAACGTATCTGTGCTTTCCCACACTATTAGCTGTAGCCTAATGTTTACACATACCAAAGCCAGCTGCCCTATTTCGTATCAAGTCCTCTAGCATGTTTTCGAGGTAGAATAGTGGGAAAAGCATCCTGAGGCCTCTACCAGGAGATATCACACAGGCACAGTGACCTTCAAGCCCAGAACTTGGAGGAATTCCAAAGACTGCACGTGAGGTGAAGAAGATGAAGATGAGGAAGAGGGGGTCCCAAATGCCCCCAGACTCAATTCCTGAAGGGGCGTACCGGGGGGCAGAACAGGGCAGAACCGGGAGGTGGACAAGTTGGGATTGGATGGACATTATTATAAAATCATAGGACCTGTGTTCGAGGGCACACAGCAGTTTGTATTCCTGGGGCCTGGAGGCTCATTAAAGCTTCTACTCTCTTATCTTACCTCCTATACTAAATTGCCTCCAAGTCTTTTATGTGGTCTTTTAGGCAACAATTATTATGCTGTATACGGGTCTCCACTTCCACATGTGGGGGAGGATACAGGGGTTATTTTTTTGTAAGGGAAGTCAGCCTATACCTTAGACATATTTAAATTGCACAGCTTTAACAGAACAGCATGACACTGATTTAAAAAATCTTAGCAAAATGAGCAGGATGCTGATATATCTGCTGGTTTATGTTCTATTAAGACTCTGCCTTTATCCAGATATTACATCCTAAATTTATCAGTTTTACCCTGATTGACATTTTATCTAAGTTAATGGTGAAAGAAAGCAACAATGTAGTCAACAAGACAGGTGAGGCTTGGAAGTAAAAGATATGAAAGAATATATTACAAATAATACAATATGTTAGAGATAAAACAACATAAAACGTAATTCTTGATCTGTGTTTAATTAGATTATTCCATAATAACTTCCCCATACTCCTCATCTGAAATTCTTTCAGTGTGGTTCAGCTGAAAAAAGTGTAAGCATCTGCAGAATACTCTATAATCTCAAATGCTCCTGAGTGGTTTCTGAATCCTTTTATCCGCACGGTTATGAAATTTTTTTTTCATTGGAGCTTTCATTCAGATGTCTGAAGGAAGTTTATCTGGATATTAATCCAGTGATGTTGGCGACCTTACCTTTTAATTTTCAAGTTTGGGCTTTTGGGTTGGGGTTTGTTTTGTTTTGTTTTGTTTTTGTTGAAATACACTCCTATTTCTGTTAGAACACTAACATTCTGTGTTTGAAATATTCCCAAAGAAATTAAACTTACATATAGAATTATAAGAATTCATAGGCAAAGGTTTTCTGAACTATTATTTCCTTTATTGCATTCTTATATTAGTTGATACAAAACATCTAGATCCTGTGCTTTTAGATACTTGGGAAAGACTTCTAATTCAAACAAAGAAATGTAAGAAAATATTCAAATCATCTCTGAATATCCATAGTTGGAACTATGTTTCAAGTTTCAGAAAAATAACAGTCAGGTTCTAAGAATCCAGTCGGTAGACTTCTGTACTTTAATAACAAAAAAAAAGAACATCCTGGGAAGAATGGTGAGCTTGGAATTCAAGTTAATGGTTCTGCAAGCATTTACAAAAAGAAGCAGTCAAAAAATTCTAACAAAGTGTTTTGCAGTTGCAGTCAAATCAGGACCGTAGAATTGATGGAACTGTATGAGTCTTCGTCAGAATGCAAAGTTAATAATGACTCACTTACTATTAGCCACACTGGAAAATATTTCACTGGATATATGAAAAGGAAAGAGACATATATTGATGGCTGATTTATTAATCTTGCCTGAAAAAAAAAAAATTACAAAAAAATTATGAAAATCAAGGATGCAAAGGTAGTATTTAAAAACACACCTAAGTGAAAGAATTAAGATCACATATGCAGTCTGAATGTGGTCTCTGGGTGAATATTTGTTATAATATGTATGAATTGTACACTTCATTTTATTTGCTGCTCAAGGTGTCCTGACTCAGTCAGTGATCAGATTTAACTAAATATTTTTATCACAGTACAACTTCTTAGTGTAGACAAGCCAGATCCAGTCCGGTTTGTGATTTATATCTGTGGCTGTAGGAGTTAAGTGTTTCTTTGAATTCCACTACTTTCTGCCCTCAACAGTGTGCCACTAAAAATGTCCATGGGTCTGCCCTGAAGACTGTGTCACTAATCAAAGCAAATAATCAGTTTCTTAAGTCAGCTTAGTGCAGTGATCCCATCCACAACCAGTCCATTAACAATCGTATTAACACAGAAGACGTAATCAAATTGTGACATGATGTGGGAAAGAGCAGCCAGGGTCAGGAGACAGAAACAAGCTGCAAACCTTTGAAGACAGACTTGCCACTGGATATAACATAGCAAGGAGATACGTACTGTATTTCTCTTTACCCTTTGTGTTCAAATAGTATTCAGAGATTGAGAACCAACTGTACAATTTTATTTACAAGTCGTCTTTACAGCACACCAGGTTTAAAAGACAAAAAACACCCAAAAACAAACTACTAAACAAATTTTAAAAAAAGCTTTTAACCTAATTTAGCTCTATTTAATAGTAATAAAATCAGAATATATAAACATTATTAAAATGGCCTCAGTGCAGATGGGTTTGGAGAACTGGCTTTATTCCTAACTGGGTTTGTTGAATACTGCAAAAGTTTCCATTAGTGGCAAATATGCCATATTTTTCTTTCTTATAATCCAAGAGCTAAAGCATGCATGGTATGCAAAAGTTGAGGATGGAAATACACAATTATCTCTTTACCACAGCTGAAAACCCATAATGAAGAAGAAATGGAACATATTGGTCCACATCCCTCTCCACATACTTCTAAAGTGATAAACCATTTGATAGCCTTCTGCCAAACAGATAAGTCCACCCAGGAAGAATAATAATGCCATAACTACTTTTGGTACAAACATTAGTGCCTCAGTAAACCTGCTAGCATCAATATTGCTTGTAGTCAGCTTCTAATTTACAGTGCCACAACCCATGAACAAAGAAAGAACCATTATAATTTCTTTCCCCTCGTTTCTGCACATCAGCTGTAATCCCTTTCTACAACAAAAAATGCACTGAATGTTGATTTCTCCATGTTTCAAGGTGAATTTTTCCTTGGTTTCTAAACTTACTGGAAAACTTAGGGCAAGAAATCATTTTCTGATGTTATTGCTAAAGGTGACTGTTTTAAGGATGGGATTTTAAAATGTCATTTTGTTTAGAGGTATACAAAATGTATATTCTGCCCTGTTGAAGGACATGATAAAATTAGTCAGTTCTGGAAGTAGGTATGTAAAGAAGCTGAAGTCATGGCACTGCAACCATAACAGCAGAAATGCCTTTTTCATTCTAATGCAATACTTAACGTTGATCTTTCACAAAACTGCTGCATCCAAATGAGTCAGATGGGTCTGAACAGCATTAACTGGTAAGTCTGTGCCTACCACCCTCATTAGTCCACATCTTTTCACAGCCGAGTGGGTGATTTTGCCAATCAGGTCTGGGAAAAGCAGGAGGCTGCATAAGCAAGGGGCTAAGGTGGGATGGGGATCAAAATCTCCTTTAGGGGCATCAGCCTGCAGCAGTGCTAGCAGAGCAGGATGGTGACACTGGCACTGGGGGGACCCTGATGAGGGTGGAAAAGCACAGCCAGACGACAGATCAGATTGATTGATTTCATGCCAGAAACTTTCAAAATCTGGCTAGCATCCTTTTCAAATATTAACTCCCAAGTCAACAAGCTCGGCTCTTGAACTTTGATTAGGGAATGCTATATAACAGAGACAAAAGTATCATTGTTCTGATGCTGTGCTAGTCTTCACAGAGAAAATAGTTACAGCTTAAATTTACTTGTAGACAATATTTTATTTCTGCAGAGATGTCTGAGCCCCTCACGAAAAGGAAGTCTAACAACCACGTAAAAAAACTACATGACATTCTGAAAATAGTGTTTATTAAGCCATTTGTAACTTTTCTGATGTTTCTGAAATACTGTATTTCAAGTTTTTCTGAAAAACTGGAAATTAAGCTGGAAGTACAGTAGGATGTAATTTTCA
>JAYRBT010000093.1:4446668-4467216 GCA_036023395.1 Myiotriccus ornatus
TAATGGCTTTTGAGTCCACCCCTGTTTCCTGTGGGGTCTCTTCCCATGGGAGAACAGTCCTTGATAGACCTCTCCGACTTGGGTCGATCCATTCTCTACTGTCCCTCAGCGTCACAAATTCAGCTCCACTAGCATGGATCCCCCCACTGAGATCACAACACCCTCCCTGGGCCATTTCACTCCAGCATAGGTCTCTTTCCATGGGCCACAGGTGCACTCTGCTTTCAGCATGGGCTCCTTCACGAGCTGCAGAGGGTCGTCTCCCTACCCAGCAGTTTTCCACAGGTGGCAGGGATTTTAGTTTTCAGTCTTTTCCCTGCTGAAAGGAGAGAGAGAGAGAGAGGGGGAGAGGAGTTCCCCCCCTGCTTCGTGGGGTTTTCTCTTCTCCCCAGCTACCAGTTTGACCTTGGAGGTCTGTTATCTCTGCCTGGAATTCTTTCTGCAGTATCTTCTCATCCAAGTTCTTTCTCTAAAGGTTTTTTCTCTCTACTCTGTTACATGTTTTGGTTAGTGGGGCTTCAGTGCCACACCTGCCCTCAGGCCAGGGCGAGGGGAGGAGGGAGGCCTGACCCCACTTGGGGCCTGCTTCTCTCTCCCTACATGGCTACTGATTTCATCTGCTCAACAACTTTCTCTTCCGTTTTCTTAAATATGTAATTGGCAGAGGTGTTACTAGAACTTTTGATTGGCTTTTTCTCTGGATATCCACCTGGAAAAAACTATTTTCAGTCTTGGGGGGAACTAGTTGCTTGGCAAACCCATGACAGTGGTGAAGTCCATATGCTGGAGGGAAGAGATGCCGTCCAGAGGACCACAGACAGGTTTGAGAGTTGGGCCTGTACCAACCTCATGAAGTTCAACTAGGCCAAATACAAGGTCTAACACCTTGGTCAGGGCATTCTGAAACAGAAATACATGGTGGGTGGAGAATGGATTGAGAGCAGCCCTGAGGAGAAGGAACTGGGGCTGCTAGCAGATCAGAAACTCAACATGAGCCCACAATGTGTGCTTGCAGCTCAAAAAGCCAGTCACATCCTGGGCTGCATCAAAAGCAGAATGGCCAGCAGGTTGACGGAGGTGATACTGCCTATCTACTCTGCTCTCATGAGACCAGAGGATTGCTAGGTCCAGCTCTGGAGTCCTCAAGATAAGAAGTGTTGAGAGATACTGGTTGTTTATTTATTAAGTTCAAAGTAGAATGACTTATAATACTATGTGATTTAGCATGTTGTTTGTTTAAATATAATTTCTTACAGTGAGTAGCTGAACGTGCTGAATCCTTAGGCAGCAAGCTCTGAACATTCACCAAGATATGTTGTCATCCGGAACAGAGCTAATTTTCTTAGTATTTTTCCCAATAGTTAGTACAGTGCTGAGTTTTGTCTTTAGTGTGAGAAAACTATTGATAGCACACTGATGTTTTAGCTGTTTTTAAGTAACGTTTATCCTAAATCTAGGGAGAAGGACAAATCAGATGACAAGGAGACTACAGCATCAGCAGAAGCTACAACTTGACAAGATAAGAACAGTGAAGAGCCCACCTGCAAGGACACAGAGAAAGATGATCCAATAATTGGAGCAGCTCTCCTATGAAGACAGGCTGAGAGAGCTGAGGTCCAGAGAAGGCTCCAGGGAGACCTTAGAGCCCCTTTCAGTATGTAAAAGGGGGCTACAAGACAGCTAGAAAGGGACATTTTTACAAGGGTACATAGAGATAGGATAAGGATGAACAGCTTTAAACCGAAACAGGGAACGTTTATATTAGAAATTAGGCAGAAATTCTTCACTGTGAGAGTGGTGAAGCACTGGTACAGGTTGCCCAGAGAAGTTGCAGATGTCCCATCCCTGGAAATCTTCAAGGCCAGGTTGGGTGGGAGTTTGAACTACCTGATTTAGTGTAAGGTGTCCCTGTCCATGGCATGGGGGATGGAACTAAATGGTCTTTAAGGTCATTTGGTCTTTCAACCCAAATGAGTCTATGATTTTATGATAAGTCATTTAAATTAATCTATGTTCGAAACAGGGTTGAAAACATTCAGAGATTCAAGATATTAGATCTGGGGAACTTTCATTTACACTGATGTAAATTCTATGCATTCTAAAGAACATACTCGAATACTAAAATCAATGAGACCTGACAGGACATTGCATCTGAACAAGCTAACTTCAGTATACAAACTACAGTCAGCATTCCTCCTCCAGCAAATTTTCAACCTGGCTAGGCTGGTGCAGCCTAAGAGAATACTGTAATCTTTTTTTTTCTTCTTTTATTTCTATTTTTGTGTGTTTTATTATTATTTCATTTGGGTTTTAAGAATTGACTGAAGCATACATTAATGCATTTTTTTTTCCTGAGACTTTGTGAGCATGAAATGAATTGTATCAACCTTCTCAAGGACTAAAAAGAGCCGTTGTTGATCAGACCCAGCAGACTGCAGTAGAGGGTGCCCAGAGGACTAGTGGAGACCCTAGTTCAGGTGAACACAGAAGCACATGCTCATATGAAGCATTTCAGGAGTCTCATCCATGAAAGCACTTAGCCATTAGGTGTTTAAGTGACTAAGCATGTTTCTGCTTATCATACGGCATAAGCATGAGGTGTTTGAATCTCAGCAAAGCCAGTGGCAAACACCCCATCAAAGAATAGAGCATATCAAGGTCGTGACTCAAGGTCATCCCAACCACTTTCATCAAAGAGTGTCCAAATTAAACTGTGGAGGTTTGTGGAAGTCTTCCCACAGATGACAGTACACTGCTGAAATTCACCATTTCATTATTCTGGTTTTGGACATCTAAATCCATTGAAAACTAGTTTTGAAACTATAAAAATTATATGATTCAGCAGTGAGCAAATCTGAAATCTTTTGTGCAATTATTTTTCTTTATCTTAGTATTTATTAGAATTAATGAGGAACCTAAGAGAAATTTCTCTCTCAACTCACTTTCAGCTTAGTCTTTTATAAGAGATTGGTCTCCCCTTTACTCCTTTTGCTTTCACTCCTTTTTCTTTACCTCATTTTTAAAGTCAAAATTTTATTTATGAAAAGAAAAAAACATACAAAACTCAATTTTTGTTGCTGACACTGTTTAGCTACTGTGGGTATATATGTGACTGAAATTTCAGTAGCTATATTAATGAGCTAACATGATCAGTGTATTTCTCTGTGTTCTTTCTGAGGGATAGAGAGCAGAAATGGTCCTCCATCACCAGGAGACTAATTGGTGTATATAAGTATCGGTGATAGTTTCTCTATTAGTTTGTTTTATACTGATCACTAAAAAAGAATTTATTTATGTACACACACTTGGATTCTGTGCCTGTCAGAGTAATTAAATCATTAGTGTGAGTTAGTCAATCAAGCCAGTGTAGAACACACAGATAGTATAAGATTGCCAGCGGCCACTGCTCAGTTGCTTTTGTAGAGGGCATAGTCAAGAAAAATCCATGACTCCTAACTGGCAGGCAGACACAGAACAAAACTGTAAGCAGAAGTTCTGATGTGCTTTTTCTCCTGCTTTGTACAATTTAGATAGTAAACAATTCAGCACTTGACTTTTGTTTTCTTTTGTTTTGATACAACTAAAAAAACCCATGCATTTTATATCATGGCTTTCTTTATGTGTGCTGGTTTATTGTGAGTCACTGTAAAGAGAACAACTACGGTAAAATGTGCTTCAGACTAATTACTAGCTTGTGGCATCATGCCAGTTACATTGTTTAATTGCACTGATTGGTGCTAGATATAATAAGCTCACACGTGCTAATGTTTATGCAGCACCCCATGATTTAAAAATGGAATCTGACCTTCCTGTTTTTAACCACACTGATCTGTCATATGAGAGTTGTGCCACTCTTGTAGGTGATGCCAAGTCTAGCTAAGTTACTCACTGCCTCGTGAGCTAAGAAAACCTTGCACTGGACGATCCCCTGCCAAAGACCTCACTTAATTTTTGGTGAGCTGAGTTTGTGGGGTTATGAGGACAGTTTCTATATCAGAGGCATGTGTGGGGGCAAATAAAGTCTTTTAGACACCTATGTTTGTCCCAAGGACAGAACATAGAGCACAAAGGAAGATATTCACCAAAATGCAGTAGAACAGCCAGTGAGATTCACAAAGGATGTTTATGCAGTGGGACTCATAACACCTACTGAAGCTAATGAAAGTTAATCAGAGGCAGTTCCTAAGACATCCTCATCTGAGCACCCAAACACAGAGCCACACTAAGTCAGTGAGCTTTCATGAAAGCACTGGCATTAACAATAAGCATCATCTTTCCTGGTGAGTCACAAGTACTAAAACGCATAGGAACACTTGTTGCAAGGCAGAGACTGCCCTCTGGAAACCATTCCAGCTACATTTTGTAATTTTCTTCTCCCTCACAGAA
The DNA here is from genome assembly GCA_036023395.1 of Myiotriccus ornatus. Taxonomy (NCBI): domain Eukaryota; kingdom Metazoa; phylum Chordata; class Aves; order Passeriformes; family Tyrannidae; genus Myiotriccus; species Myiotriccus ornatus. The sequence goes on from JAYRBT010000093.1 coordinate 4,451,055, forward strand.
TTCTTAAAAAATAATATATGACTGTACACTTATGACTAACACTAAGAGCCTATACAAAAAATCTGAGTTAAAATATTTCACCATGACAAGGGGGGAAATCATCAATTCATGATGAACACCCCCCTGTCCCCAATAATGTCAATATCCCTGACTACACATGAACATTTTAGAAACATTTTAGATGAGTGGGTAAAAGCAGTATTTAAAAAAAAATCAGAAAAGATCTCCTGTCATTTTTGTCATCTTCAGAAATATTTCTAGAACTTTTTTTTAAGTAACACTCCACTCTTTTAATGGCTTGTTATTTCAAAATAGGTTGTGAACTTTTGCACAAATACAAACAAGAACAGCTCTTCTGGACTGGGCAAAGGTCCCTCTAACCTGTAACAATGGCCATGAGCACAAGCTATGGAAGACAGGTGTCTCCAACTCCACTAGTGCCCTCCTCACAACCTTCACCTTTTTTAGTTCACAGACGTCCTGAACCTGTGTATTAAGCAGTACTCAGGGGACTTCTTTGCCATGAATTTGTCCCTCAACCCTTTTACACCCTGAACCCTATCAGCCTGCTGGTCCAGCATCTCTGATTGTTGGTTCCTCACTCCTTTTGAAAGAGTCAGCAAACGCATGTCCCTGCCTGATGCATTGCATTCATGATTTGATAGATCCCTGAGGAGAAGCCTCACTGGCCTGACATCTCAGACATGGCCTGCCTCTGCCAAGCCCTGCTACTAACCATGCCATACACTGGACACCTGAAGGTTTACCATCCAGGAATCACTACTATTTTTTCTTGAGGTAGTAACAGTGAGATCCTGTGGGGACAAATTATAGAATAAGTCGTCACCACAAGGTACAGTCAGAGATCCCCACTGAAAAGCAGAGCAGGGGCAGTTTGGACTCTTAGAATCTCTATATGGAGACAAGTGTGATTCCCAGAGTAAAATCTATGCATTGCCACTGTGATTTAAAAAATCTTGCTCTTGTTTGTTGGGTTTGTTTGTTTGTTTATTCATCTTGATGCCTTTATGCTTTCACTGACTGCTACAAAGTGAAGAAAAAAATCCAACACCTACAGAGACTATTGAGAAATGTTCTTTTCTTCTACAAGAGGAGAGGGGGAGTTTGGCTTTTTACATGATAAAAAAATGACTAAAACAATCTTCTTCACCCTGTGACATTCATGTGTCTGCAATAAGATTTTTCAAGTTTCTTTCTAACATCCTGAGTCAGAGCATGCACACTGCAAAAGATCCTGCTTGATAGGGCCTCTGAAGTTTTCTCTTCCTGCCCCTGTCCCTCTCTCTCCACCTTGGATGGTCTCCCCAGCTGAGACTCAGTAGCAAGGTACAAAAACAAGTTCTCTGCCTATTTCTATGCATGGATGCTATATCGTTGTGTGCATGAAGACCACAAAAGCATTTTTGAAACTCTAGACAGAGGACCACTGCATCACACACAAAAAGTCTTTCAGCCACCCCAGAGACTAACTCTACTCTCAAACATACAGAGTACTGTTTCTATGTAATCAGAACTGTTACCTACATTAACTCCTTAAATCAGCTGTTCAACAATTCCACATTTGTTTTTAAAACCAAGTCATCATGGAAGAAGGAGTAGCCAGGTGCTCAAATCTCTGTCAGAATTTCAAAACGAATATTGAGCAACGTAAAAATGACTCATCATCATCATGGCTGGGCTTAGCGAACAAAGATTTGAGAAGCGCTCTACACACACTTGCTGTAAGTGCGCTGATGGCTAAAAAGGCCAGTGCGAGATAGACAAGTCCGGTTGCAGAAGGCACAGCAGAAAGACTCCCAAGGTGGTATCGACAAGACGCGATTCTTTCTGCCTTGTCTCTTCTCCTCGAGAGTGATGCTGCGTGTGTTCTCAAAAGAAGCAGAAGCGCGATACGCAGTGTGTCTCCAGGCCTCCTGATTGAAGGTCCAGGTAGATCAATGGTGGTGACAAAAAAAAAAAACCTCACTCATGTCATTAAAGGGTTTCTCACTGGCATAGTTGGATGAAGTGAATGAAAACGGAAAGGGAAACATGAGCTGATACGACTTTTTTACCCAGAGGCAATAGGAGTGTCTACGCTATCACCCCTAAAGCTGCTATCACAACCACATTTCACAAGATTTTCTGTACCAGCAAGAAGCTATAGACTTCAACCAGCCACTTCTCCTCTCTGCTCTGGATTACACAAGAAATTAAGCAGATGCTTATAACACAATGACTCCAAAGCCTGACAGTCATTTGTTCTTGGGGAGGGAAAAAAAAAAAAAGAGCAGTAAATTAATTTAGCCCAGTGATGCTTTCCAGTCCCTTTGACACTTTTTTATTTGTCATTTCCAAGCCTGGACTTGCAAACACAGCAATTAGACAGCCAAAGAAATGTCAGGTTTCCTCCTGACCTGTTTTTAAACTGGGGAAATATTTTTCCCTGGTGCTGATGTCAGATGATGCTCTCATTTAGTCTGCATATTAGGTAAACCTGGCTGGAAGCACTGAAAATATCTGCTTTCCAGACACGGTTTTATTACTTAATATGTCTTTGCTAGCAAAATACATCTTCTCATGCTCTTAGTTACAAAAGCTCAGTGTTACAAGAGCTCAGTGTTAGTCTGAGGAAAAGTATGGTAACTGCTGTCATCCTTCCCTCCCCCTCTTCACCATGTCACACCAACTGCAGGCACTCTGGGAGCACTAGGGTAAGGCAAAAGCAGCAGTCATGTCTCCCTGCTTTGTACTGGGGGGGAGCAGAAAGCAAAGCTGAATGATGAATGCAGAGCTGCCTCCAAAACAAATTATTCATTAGTAGCTGAAAGAAGGGAAAAGGCTAAGATGCTGTACTACATGACATGGTCAAGAAGAGGGCTCTGATGAAGTCTGTAATATTGGTGTGATTTGTTTAGCTAAAAAGTGAGTCTAGCTGAATTAAGCAAAACTTAGTTGTTTTGCAGGAGCTGAAGATGCTGCTCATGCAGTTATCTGTCACTCATTCCACTAGGCCTGGTCCCACAGAACAGGACATGACAGGCAACCAGGGCTCAGGCACTAGCTCTTGGTCTCAATACAGCTGAGCCTGAAAATTCTACACTGTGAAAAGACCATTTTCAGTTCCCTCCCTTTTAATATTCATGTTGAACATGCCTAATGTCATCTGTGGTCATCTGATGTTTGATTCTTGTGTCCTTTTCAGTATGACTCTTCTAGACTAGCAATTTTTTTTTTGGAAGGTGCTACCATTTAATACAAAATTTTTATAATGTCTAAAGGACCCACATGTTTTTGGGTTTATTCAGTAGATCTTCAGCTATCTGATTTAGACACTCTCTTTGCTAAGATAAATGAGGAATTGTAGTTTGTAATGTGCCAAATGTTATGACAGAAAACTTCCATTACAAATATGCCTAAAGCAAGTCTTCTCATAATGTTCTTAATATACTTTCTTGTTTCAGTGAGATAAAGCTCTTAGTTCTTAGGCAAAAGACCAAGTGCTCAAGTTTTATGCTGTAGAGTGATATAAGAAATCACCACCTACACAATACATTAAAAAAAAATGAAAATGAGGGTAATGTTGAGACCTTTACAATATTGTTGAGATTTTGTGGTGATGGGAAGGGCATAAATTGAAATTACAGCAAAATAGTGTGTGGTGCTCAGGCATAGGCATGAGGAACACACAGATGTGTCCTGGTTACCTGTATAGCCCAGAATCTGCCTTATCCTTCAGACACCTTTCAGCTGACCCTCATCATCTGTCTGGGACGAGCTGACAATTAGACCAGTGATTGACATTCCTGAGCCTGAGTAAAAACTATATAGAGTTTCACCTCACGCTGTCCTCTTTCCCTTTCAATAAAAGCAAGAAAATACAGAAATTATCTACTTTTCAGCTTGAAATAAATAAACCCTTCCACTTGTAAATAGAGTACAGGTTCGGCTTTCCTCTCAGTCACCCACCTTCCTGAGGAAAATATTCCTTCTATTAGTAAACAAAAAAATTGTCTTTTCTGTGTCATATCAGTAAAACACTACCTATAGGCAAACCTGCTCTATGAGCTGACTCAGATGTCGCAAACCAAAGTGGGTCTTTGTTTTCTTGGTTTTACCAAGTATGAGCTAATGTAGGAGAAATTATCCCCAAATTTTAAGTCTGTTTCAAAACTGGTTATAGCTGTAGCTCATGGAAACCTCCGGTTTTGTACAGTGTTCATGAAAAGAACTTGTCAAATTTCCCCAAACAGGATTTCCCTGAAATCACAGCAATCCTTAAAGCTTTATCCCTTTTGCAGAGCCAGACACACAAGTTGCACCTCACTGGGACACTAGGAGAGCAGAGCAGGTGCTCTATGGTGACTGTACAGCACACCTGAGGAATAGTGCACAATAACTTCAACTCACCATGCCAAAAAGTACAACACAGGGAACAAAGCCTTTCACACCCAAACACAATGTTTATTTAATACCAAAGCAGATCATCTCTTCCCTATCATAGTACCATTGCCAAAGAAGTCACATCAAATGGGACCCAAAACTATGTATTTCACTTAACTGCATTTAAAAAATGAAACTTCCTCATAAAGAAGAAAGAAAAGACCATAACCATGTTTTAGCGAAGAGTAGTGCTGGATCAAGATACACATTGTATCAGCAAAGTCAACAGAGAAGAACAAATAGAACTAAAAGGTAAACTTGCAAATTAGGAAGCAGAGCAATTTTTCCATCTTCTACCGTCAAGAGCCATCTGCAATGTTTTCTTGTACATATAGCTTCTGAAAAGAATACCTTTAGAAACTCATTTCACCTGTGACAGTGAAGGACAAAGTTAAGGTTATGGAAGTGTACCAAGATGAGAATAAATGAAAGGGGTAATAGCATCTAACACAACACCAACACTAAAAGAAATGCTTATGAAGTCAAAGTTTGAATTTCTTTATGAAAAGTAACTTTCATTAAATTATATTTTTCCTTCATTTCCAAAGACTATTTATGAAAAGTTCTTGCTATGCAAATGTAGTCACGATCAGCTGGCAAAAGAACTAAAATATATATTTCTATTGTCAACTGGGAGACCGTAACAGGTGGTTTTAAAGAAAGCAATACAAAACTTGAAATGTAATATGATTTCATACTACAAAACAACAGCAGTTATAATCAGTTCCAATCAATAACCTAAAATACATACTGCATGTCTTCTGAAAATGTTTTCTCAAATTGCAAAACTGAATATCCTCAAGGACTTCAGGGATATGACTCTCTGGAAAAAAAAAAAAAACAGACAATTTTTTAATTTGAAAAAGCAGTATAAAGTTACTGAGAGGCTTAAGCTTCTTCTAAATACTACACATAGGACAGGGAGTTTATACTCCATATGATCATTTATCTACTTTGCAGGAAAGAGAACTGGAAAGAAAAAAATTATAAGGATCACATTAGGAAAGCAATAAATCAACGAGTAGCATCTTAAAGAGGAAAAAAGTCATGCAAACTGGCACTACAAGTCGAGGATTTGACTTCAGTTACTGTCTCTCTACTGATCAGAAATTGAACATAACCCCAAAGGTTCAGTAGCAGACAAGATGGGTGCTTCTTACAGCTGGTAACCTGGAAAATATAACAAGGTAAATGAATTGATTTTCCACTGTTTGGCATCCAAAAAAATCATCTGCAGAAGTTAAAAATGTCCTCATGCATTATAGTTATTTTTCTCCCTGTACATTGGCAGTGCAGTGATGACCATCATCAGCCACATCACCCTTCCTGTTCTACATGAATTATCTTTTTCTTCCTCATCTTTACTTATACTTTCAAAAGCAGCTCCTTCTGATGGTACACTATTTATCAGGACCACCGGGCAATTCATCTGCTTATTAACATTGACAAGAAAAGTGATGGTAACAGAAAAGGCCTGATTGGGTACAAATTTTAACTATTTCTTCTACTGTTTATCGACCTGTCCAGATACTCAGCAAACCCAGCCTTGACTGTGATGGCCTTTGAGTAAGTGGTTGCTTGATAAAAATATGTTTGATTGCATTTGGACTTTAGCTCTCACATCTCTCTTTCCATCATTCTTCTAATATTTCAAGGGAACAGATTATTAGCCTGTATTTACTTTATGCAAGCATCATTTTGGCAACCAAATCCATTGTGACCTACTTGAGTGTTTTAACTCATTCCTTCCCAGCTTATCTAGATATGGCAAATGCAATTAAATACAAACAAACTGTCATGAAAACAGCAGAAGACTCAAATCATAGGGGAATAGTTCATATACAGGAAGCTTTTGTTTGATAGTCCTGACTCACATATCCCTCAGAGAAAGCTAAACACCCAACCTAAATATCCAAGGGGTTAGACAGATGCCTAGCTGGCAAATGGATGTTCTGGCTGATGATTGGTTGTTACCATCCTCTGCCACCATAACTAGTGTTGTAAAATTGTTTACAGGATCATGCCCTTGTCCATGTCAAACTTGGTTTATCCAGCCAGATCCTTTGAGCTGATCTGCCTGGCTTTAATTCATGTGGATATTCGCAGCTCATGAGATCCCTTTGACTAGAACAAGCCTTTGGAAAGTAACTTTTGCTCGGCTGGTGGCAGCAAAAAGCTGGTAACAACAATATCTTCATCCAAGAGAGGAATGTTCAGAAGTGGGCAGTCTGCATTTTAGATGATCCACAGCTTTTGGGGATACACTCAGCAAGTGCTGGCCAAAGTACATTAGTGCCAAGAGAAAGCACTAGTAGAAAAAGAGATCCTCTGTGACCATATAAACCTCCTTCTTTCAGGCCTTTATTGATGAGCCAAGTCCTTAAACATGCATTCGGAAATTAAAAGGACATTATACAGCAGGCATGTCCAGTACCAAGTAAAGCTTATCACAGCACTACCACAAAATATAACAATGTAAAAATACAAGGAGGTAGGGTTAGCAGCCTCTTTTTTTTCATTATCTAAAAAAATGTTAACAGTTAGTGTTTTTCATTCTTTTGTGGGAGATAAAATAGTCCTCAAGGCTGTGAATCCTGAACAATGAATTCACTACAGAAAAGAAGTCCTTCCCAGAGTGGGACATATTTTAAAGGTAATTTTTAAGATACCTCAGACATTTAATAGATAGAATTCTTTGATGAAAAAGGCTCACTAAGCTAAAAAGATAGTATTATTATAATCATTTCAGTAGCACCACAAGTAAACATGCTACTCTGCAAAAGCTTCTTTAGGCAAGCACTGCACAAGCCATAAATCCCTGCCTTGAGGAGACTGCAGTCAAAGCTCATTTACTCTTGAAAACAATCGCGATACACTATCATTCTTTACACAGCTTAAAATATGTGTATCCTAACAATCATACTCAATAAATGTCTAGTTTGTCAGTCCTTTCTTGTCCAGAAAGTGATAGAGTTGACTATTAGGACACATAGCTTAGAAATATAACGGGGTGCACTAAAAAAGTCACTAATGTTTTCACATGAGTTTAAGAGTCTTACTAAGGTTTAATTAGTTAGAACTAGCCCTTTTTTTTTCTCACCTCATTTTCTCTCCCTTCCAGCAACATCTTTATTATTATTTTTTCAAAAAGAATCATTCCTCTCAGCAGATATTTGTAAGAATATCTTAATACTTCTAGCAGAATCTATGATTTTTAAAAAAATAATAAAAAAATTAAAACATGAGGCTAGTCTTAGATTCAGTCAGTTAATCCAGGAATCTCTCTCTGCAACACTTTTTTTAGTCGAAGTAAGTCCACCATGGCAAGATGCAGTGAAGTCACTGCATCAGTCTCGGCAATGATTCTTCAGTAGGTTCTACTCCCCATTCCTCATCACTCTCACTGAGGCACCAAAGGGTTTCCAGTGTTCTTTCTCAGTCAGTGCTTCTAACCAAATGACATGACCTCCAGTCCCATATCTCTGCTGATCTCCCATGATGGTTAGTCCCACTAATACACCCTTTTCTATATCTTAAACTATTGTCTTGAAGTATAGGAGGAAGTCAGACTGCTACACTGTTGTCTTTATTTTGATTATGTCGGAACAAAAAAAGGTGTTTCAAGCCTCCCTTACACTCACTATGTCCTTCATTACTGAAAAATTGTTTCCCTGGTTACAAATGTAACCTTCATGTTACATTTGTTTGCAACTCGAGGCTATGCTGTATGATGTTCAAGTACCTGCATCCCTCACCTTCTGTTCTCTTTTTAGTTTGCTTTTATACCTTTTTTCCATTTCATCTCAGGTAGAAAGGGATTTCTACTCTGATAACTATTCCATGTGCAGCCCCTTCAGGCTGCAGAAAACATTCTCTCTCACAAATTAGATTACACCAAATGGTGCTGCTTGTTGCTGCTACTGCTGCCACTGCTTACCATGGAAGTCATGACAATGTAAAATTTCTGGGAGTAATAGGACAGAAATAAACTCTGCTCCTGCAGCTATGTAGGTCATAAAGAGTAGGATCAAAGCAGCTGAACTTTGCATTGGTTCATACTCCATCCAGACTCCACCTCATTCTAAATAACTAAAATTTACTTTGAAGAGGTTAGGAAGGATGCAAAATGGAAGGAGAAAAAAGTAAGCTGGAGACATCCAAAGAGTACAATCAACAGCCTCAACCTTTGGAACAACCTTTGTCCCTAGCTGTCAGACTTTTTTTTTTCCATTTTCAAGGTTCTATAATTGTGTCTCTCAACATTCATTGTCTCTCATGTCACTCTGCTAAGAAATCATCTATGTCTCTGTGACTGCCAGTTTCTCACAGAGTCTTTTCTATACCTTTATTGATAGTCCTTCTCCAGCCCATGCATGAATTTGTCCACAGGCCAACATTATTTCCACTTTCAATTCTGTTTTTAATCCCCAACACTAAATACACTACTGGAGTCTTCAGGGTCTTCTGTTAATCTTGGTTTTTTCCTTGTGGACACTCTTGTTTGTTTCAACAGCAATTACCTTTTGCTGTTCTACTTTCCTCTTCTGTCACTTTCCCTTCCTCTTAGATGCTGACCCCTTGTGCTACAGACTCTTCTGTGCATTTGGAAAGTACTTTGCATGTCATTGTCACTGTATATCACTGTCACTGCTGTAAAAGAAAAAAATTTATTGCTCATGAAATATCACGCTGCTTTATTTCTTGAAATTTGTACAATTATGTGGTCACCTGAGTCTTACTAATCAAAACACTAAAACAATTCAGAGGAAACATGAAAAAGCCAATTTATATTTGTAGCCAGTTCAGTCAGACAAATAACAATCTTAGTATTATAACCATCTGCACTTGGTATCAGGACTCTAGCTTTAATATTTCTCTTTTAAGTTTAGAGTATCCAAAGAGAAATATTTATAAGAAACATCAATATTTATATAGGGACATGTCCTAATCTGTCCTTTTTTATTTTATACAGATTTATTTGCAAATAAGATCCAAGAAACAGTTACTAACTGTACTTCTTTATTTGAAATAGGGTAGATGCCTGTCAGAGGTAACTTATCTGAAGAATTCTAGCTTTGGGTTGGAAGAGTGTTGTGCACCCTCAGTTTACTTGGGACAAAAAAATCTTTCCTATATTGGATCATCCTTACTATGAACACCCCCTGCTGATAAGTCAGTAACATCCCAGGTCTTCATTCCCTCACTTGTTTCTTCTACAGGAATTCTCTTTAAAACAAATTAATTGAAGAGCCACCCTTTCTGTCAACCTTTTCAAGTGTCTGAGTAAAATCACAGAGTCAATAGAATCAAAGAATAGGTTTGGTTGGATGGGAACATTAAAGATCATCTCGTTCCAACCCCCCTTCCATGGGCAGGAGCACCTTTCACCAGATCAGTTTGCTTGAAGCTCCATCCAATCTAGCCTTGAACTTCCAGGGATAGGGTATTTATGTCTTTGCTGGGCTACTTATGACAGTGCCTCACCATCCCCACAGTAATGAATTTCTTCCTAATACCTAATCTAAACCAATTCTCAGTTTAAAGCCACTACCCACTGTCTATCTCTATGTGCCCTTGTAAAAAGTGCCTCTCCAGCTCTCTTACAGCAGTCCCTCTTTAGATACTGGAACACACTACCACCCTTCTAAAACCTGATCCAGCTTCTTAAGAAACCCAGCAATCCACTGCTTGTGTCCCTTCCTCTTGCTAGCTCACCAGCTAGTGCTTGCTGGACTGAAATGGCCCCAAATGCACAGCAGGAGATGAGGCTGGGCTTCTAGCAGCCAGCAGCAATGGAGCAGACTACAGGGCTCACCCAGTGCCTCCCATCATGTCATTTATAAACCATGTTTTTTCTGAGCAGCTCACACAGTTTAACTATAGCTGGAAAATGGTGAAGGGGTAGTGTGGAAGTGCAATACGTTAGTCTCTGTCTACCTTGGTTCACCCACACCTCATACACGTATTGATGTGTATTGTCTCAAATGTTCAGCAAAAGGTTACTCACACATAACTTCAACTTGTCTATACTCATATTTGATGGAATTTGGGAACTGTTTTTAGGAAGAAAATTTCATCCTTCCATGCACAAATGTGTGCTAACTGGAGGAAGAATGTGCTGGATAAGGAATCTAACTGATGAGCCTATTGATTCTAGTGTGGGTATATCTTATCTTTGCCACTGTGACTGATTAAGTACTTCTCATTTGTTCAGGTTTTGGGTTTGCAGGGTGTGGTGGGATGTTGTTGGTTTTTGTTGGTTTTTTTCATTGGTTGAGTTTTTTTGTTTAAAGAATGCTTGGGAATAGAAGAGAAAAAACTCCCTGGACAATTTCTTCTTTATCGAGTACAATACATGCTTGAAGCAGCATGTACCAGTGTTATTTTATCACATGACATGGCAGAACATGTACTTCCTTTACCTTTTAATGTGTGAAATTAAGTGAAGGAAGTCTTTAAAAAAGACAAGTTTTTAAATGTCAATTGAAATACACAAACAAGCAGAAAATTTCTTTCCCCTGACAAGGAAAATGCTATAAAAACAACTACATTCTTATTGATATAAATCAGAGGAATATTGAAAGAATAGGACAGGCTTTAAAATATCTGGGGTATGACTTTCAAATATAAAACACCACCTACTGAATATCAAGGAGAGTATCTACCCCTTTTCTTTTTTTTTTTTTTTTCCAGAAAGTGACATAACACTGCTATCAGCATCTGAGGTTAGATGTGGCAGAAACTTTATTATAGTTCCCTTTTTGTGAATACTGGGTTTCAACGTTTTTTTCCAGAGAGCAGCTGAAGCTTCACTTGCTTTTATCAGTGTTTTCTTATCAGCTCTATGATATCTGTAAAACAAGAACTGAAAAGTTTAGCTGATTAGGTCTTGTCAGTTGCGATGCAAAAATTGAAAGAAATATACCTGCTCATATCTTAGAATGAGAAATGATAAAACAGCAGCTGAAATAAAGGAAGTGGAATTGTAAACACTCTTCGTGTAATTGATTTTTGATTTTTGGATCTCAGCAGGAGCAGAAGTGTTCTTTTTGTTAATTACATGGATTGCTACAGTCTTTAAACAGGTTAGAACTTAGAAAACCATGTGTGAATTGTTCTTACAACAAACTAACGTATGTGTCTTGAATTCCAGCAAAGGCTTAGGACCTACCCTAATGTCAGCAGCACCCTGCATGTACAGGGCTGTATTAGTCTTATCCGTCTTCCAGCTGAGGTTCCACATTAAGTTTCTTTCTCTCCTGTGTTCATGGGATGCTCCCTGGAACATTGTATCTCCCTATATTGTGATATTAAAGAGAAATAACACAGAAGTCCCCTTGTTTTTCCAGATGAATAAGGGACTTTCAACACATTATTATTTTGTATTGAAATTAACTTATTTTTCCAAATACTGTGAGCACAATACCTTGATCATAACATTGTGGACCTCCATGCAATCTTGCTAACGATTGTGTCTTTGTGAATAACTCAGTAAGGTCTCAATGTCTTTTGGGGTGACATGGGAGAAAGAATGCAAATACTCATGCACATGCTGGATGGAGAAATATTCTCACTTCTGCCAAGTACAAGAGAGTAGAGGAAGAAGAACATGAAGTCCCAGTGACCTCTCCAGTCCACGATCCTGAATTCCAGCTTAGGTCACACTCATATTCACATCCACCACCCCATACCCACAGGAACCTCTCCAAGGATTAAAGTTCAAGGGCTCCTTTGCACTTCCCCAAAGGCCTCCTACCAGCTACTAAGCCCTGCCAGATTCCAGCCTCCCCTTTCTGTTGGACACAGACGGGAGATACACAGCTGGCCATTTTCCAGTGTTGCAGCTTCACTTCTGTGTATCTTTGGGGTAGCTTTCCTGCACCACCTGTCACCAGTTTACCAGACAGAAATAAATGGTATTTCAACCGCTGATTAAATAACTTTATTTTCCTACACTAAAAAGCTTAAGCCTCTCTCTAACGAAGCTGTAACAGTGGTAAAACTCTTGATAAATGCTAGCCTAGACAAGTGTAGATGAAAAAACAGAAAATGTTTGGGACTGTTCTGATGACTGATTTACATTCACTTGCGGAAGGGTACAGTCCTTCTATTTTAAACCTCAATATCATGATTCTTTAATCTTCTTCACTGTTTATGTAGCTGAGCTCTTATCTTGATGCCCATCACCAAACCATCTGACATCCCACAAGGATTATATTAATAATAATAAATCTCTCATCTTTCTCATCATGTAATAGTTGGAACTTGATTAGGAATAATTTTAGGCACTGTTACTCTTGTGTTCCCCTCAGGGAGCAAACACCTCTTGTTGACTGGAACATTAGTAAACAGGAATATGATGAAACAAATTACCAAAGTAAAAGAGCTGGGGTGTGAACCTCAAAGCATTTTTAGAAATGTGTTAGTCATACCTTGGAAATCAATCAAGAATTTGGGGAAGGGGGGGCAGAAATCTAGTGAGGTCAAGAGGCAGGCAGAATTAGCTGTAAATAACTTCCCTCCAGATAGCTGACTAACACATAGGGCATCAGCTGAAACTTGTTTATTTGAACCCTCTGAACCCAACACATGTTTCTGCTGGTTAAATATCTTGGAGCTGGAGGCAAACATAAGTGGTGAAGGTTACTTCTTAGTTACCACCATCAAAAAGCAACATGCTCTCCTTCACCTCTTTACCCAGGGATGGAACAGGGATGACCAAAGAGAACCTTAAACCTCTGGGGAACACAGGGGTGACAGATGGGAACAGCACTGGAAAACAGCCTGCACATCCACCTCAGGTCATGTTTAGGCACCTGATGTTTGGTACAGCCCAGGAGTAAACAAGGAGAGTAAGGCAGGACAGGCTGCTCTGGGTTTTCTCATTTATTTATTTACTTCCTGAAAATTCTCAGCTACTCAAGGGGAAAGAAACAAGGGGAATTGGAAGGGTCCTTATCTCCCTCAGCATCTCTCGTCCCTCCTGTTTTCCTTCTCTGCCCATGTCACTTTATCACATTGACAACGATGTCTTCTGTGGCTGGAAACATATATTTCAGCAAAAACTGCAGAAAAATAGCACTGGGCACCAGTGAAACCACCCTCAATAAATGTGGTAAAAAACCCAGACCAAACCAAAAATACCTTCCTAGAAGAAAAGCTTTAAACAATCTCTAAAACTGTAGGAATTGATTATTTTATCAGTCTTTTGCTAGTTGATTTCTGGGTAGTGGGTATTCAAAATTCTCATCAATTAGATTCATTCCTCTGCAGATATTGTATATATTTTAACATGTTTCATGATGAATTTTAGGGAGAGAAATACTAGAAGTGGGCACAAACTGCATTAATTAACTTCTCAAATCCCATTACTAAAGCTGAGCTGAAATGAACATGTCAAATTACTTAAAATTTCTGTAGTGTTCTAAACCCACTTTATGGTCTACTCTTGCTGCAGCTCAGGTCACCTAGAATCAGTCTGTTGATGTCTGCCCCACTTCACAACTGAACTCAGAAGATATCTAAAATTAAAAGCTGAATGTTTTTGCTTCCAGCAACCTGAGGCAGATCCTTCCTTCCTGAGATCAGAATATCTCAAGACACTCCTGTTTCACTGTTAGAGTGAAAATATTTATTCATACACTCAAAATCTTGATGGAAACTTTAACAGAAGGAGGATGAAGGCTGAATGTAATTTCCAGCTGAAATAAGAATAGTTTTTGGGTTCAGTTCACAGGAAGGCCACTCCAAAACCATCTTTTCACAAAACCACTCCTATCTCTATGGTAGTGCCTGCTTTCCTTTACTTTCATAGTTATGTGTATCAGCAGAAGGAAATAAATGCTCCCTGATGCCCATTCTTCACTGGAAGGGAAGGATAAAAATAGTAACTTTGCCATTTATAGAGTTGATTTAAATTTCCTTCTGAAACCCTCCCATGTTAAATATGTAAGTTTAATTAGATTTATCTCCAAACAAAAATACCTATTTTTTCCAGAAGAAATGCCAAAATGACATTATTCTGTTTGAACTGGTATTTATACGTAATCTCATTTGGGTATACCCAAATAACAACTCGCAGGAGTTTCAGTACAGCAAAAGTTATAAAGCTATAAAGCCAGCTACAAAAAAAGAAACTGTTTCAGACAATGAACTGGTTCTTCAACAGCATCAGTTGCAAATTAACATTCATCACAGGACTGGAACTTTGTTATTGTTATTTCAAGGGATGACATGAGCATTAGAGAAATAATAGGTTAATATCTTTAATAGTTTAATATCTATAATGTAGGATAATTCAATGAGCTTCTTCAGGAGGAATATGATAAGCTATAAACAAGTTCTGACTAATTATTAACTAGGTTAACATAACATTGCGAGTGTGTGTGTGTGTGTGTGTGTGTGTGTTGGATGAAAACACTACTCTTACAAAGTATTGTGAATGTGTCATATCTGCAATACTGATTACTCATCTCTGCAAGCAGACAGACTGAAAGTACTTGCTGTGTGTACCAACTTAGTCATAGAATCACAGAATATCCTGCATTGGAAGGGACCCAGAGGGACCATCAAAGTCAAACTCCTGACCCAGTACAGGAGAGCCCCAAAAATCCCACCATGTGCCTCAGAGCACTGTCCAAATGTTTCTTGAACTCAGACAGGCTTGGCTCCATGACCACTTCCCTGGGAAGCCTGTTCTAGTGGCCAGCCCTCTGAGATGAAAAACCTTCTCCCAATATCCAACCTAAACCTCCCCTGACATAGTACCCTACTGGATTAAATGGAAAATAGAGAGTGCTAGTGGTTCAAGTATTGCTGCTCAGAGAATAAATTTTGTTTGGATTTTTTAAATAATTTTCTGTTCCTTTGTGTTACAGTAGTTTCACCATCTTAAGTCAACTAGAAAACCATGTCTACAATTTACCTAGTATTAGCCCAGCATTACACCGGAGGAGTTCTGAGTTTCCCCCACCGTGATTTTTGTGCAAAGTTCACAGAATAAATGGCCTTGACTGAGCCCACAATAGCTCCTTCAGTTCTACTTTCTGGCATTTAATCGACGAAGGTCAAGTGACATCAAACATCTGCATTCACTCTTGGCCAAAATATAACTCTATTATCTATTGACGGCAGGAGCACGACTCCACCACGACAAACAACATGATTAAGCAATAAATCCATTTATTTAACACACAGAGCACATTTTATACATCTTTGTACCCTTGTGGGTGCAGAATTAAAGTCTGGGGATTGGATAGCTCAGCCTGTCCACGAGTCCATGCCTTATGCTTATTTGACAAGGTGTAGGGTCGACCTTCCGCACCTGGATACCAGCTCCCACCTTAAGTTCCCATAACATTAAATAGTTGTTGATTATAAACTATTCCATTCTCATGGAAAGTCTGCCCAAGTTGATCAAAACTAATTCCATTCCCATGGGAAGCTATCCTAAGTCCACAGCTATCAACTACAAACCAACCTTTCTTCCCATGGGAAGCCTGAGGTTTCTTTCACAGCTGGTAATACGGGTTGTTCACCAAGTGTCCATTTTCCTGCAGATATTCAACAAATCCCCCGTTTTGGTTTTGAACAACCCATACCCTGTCAACGGCCTTGTGGATCAATTTCACTACAATTATCCTCTGTGGGGGAGCCCAGCTGGCCCTGGGCTCTCTGTAAGCTGAGATACTGAAGACGGAACTTTGCACCTGGCAGAGGG
>JAYRBT010000093.1:4477715-4493218 GCA_036023395.1 Myiotriccus ornatus
AGGGAGAATTGCTGGGGTTCTGGGACATCTCACATAGACGTGAAGACATTACTTTGGTGAGGGAGATTTTCACTAGCATATTGGTTCAGTTGTCCTAGTTCATTGGGTGTGACACCACTAGCCAAGGTCACCTGAGAACATGCATTTGCTTCACCTGAAGTGTGCCTTATTGAAGGCATATTTATAGGAGATATGCTTTCTGACAAGAAGGCGTTAAGTGTACCTCTGCTATGTGAGCTACTTAAACATTCTGGCCTATTAGCTCAAAAAAAGGGTGGCTACTCTCCATGGAATATCTCCTCAAATGCTTTGTAAAATAGTATTTTCCAGCTCTCTGTGGGGAGTGGCATTTGGTTTAATGAGCAAAGACAGAAAATTCAATTTCATTGAATCTCTCTTAAACTGTAAGTGCTTAATATCCTGTGCAAACAGTGAAGGCTTGAACTGTAGAATCAGAGGGATCTTGGTTTACAAACTTCAATCTTTGGATTCAAAGTTCCTTGCCTCTTGGAGCCCCTGTGGAAACTCCAGAGGCTGAAGAAGTCCATGAAGCACAAGCTTCATCTCCAGAGGCATCAAAGCAACACTGCTTCCATGGGTCACTGTTTTCACTACACAAGGAATAGCTAGCTGAAAGGTTATGACATTTCAAGGTATGATTCTGGCACATGGCAAAGTAATTTATGCCTGTCAAAAGGAAATCTTCACCAAAATTCACTGCCTAGCAGTACCAGCCCCTGCACTGACTCTTCACAGAGTAACAGAAAATACCTCACCAGCCCCTAAATTTGCTGAACATTTTCCCAGTGTCCAGATCCATGAAAACTGTCTGTATACAGCTCTGATTTGCTATTTCCTTTGAAGCACTGTTGTTGGAGTTTCTGAGTCACAGGTTCTTATGGGCCGTTGTTCCTCTTGCACGAGGCTTTCAGTGCCTGCAGCTGATGTGACTTCAGGTTAATGTACAGGCAGTCAGACACCAAAGTGGAAGCTGTAGAAGAGCAACAGGAAAGTATGCTTTGTTAGTTCATTTATCCATAAGATCTGCTTCTGCAACACCTATCCAATCCCCCGAATACTGCAATTTTCCTTTTTCAGCTATGCCTAGGTTTTGCCTCCTTGTCCTGCTACTTTGTTAATTGTCCTCCACACATAACCCCTCCAAAGGCAAGCCTCTCTCCTCCATTTCATCGTGCTCATGCAGGTTACCAAACACTTGTTTCCAGATGTTGTGTAGCAGTTAGCAACAGTGCTCCAGGAAAGCTCTGATACACTCTGAATGAACACTTCCTGCTCCTCATCGTTCAGGCATTTTGATAGGAAAGCCAAGCACAAAAAAACAGCAATACAAAAGTTGGCAATCATATTAAACTAGGCGAATACACTGCCTATATGCAGATCTCTAAATCAACGTAGCTTGGGTTACTACAAAGTAAATTCAACACACACAAAAGTCCCCAGGTACAATCAATACTGATCTACAAAGTTAATCTTTCCTTATTGTACTGTCCATGCTCCTAGAACCTGGTCACGCAATACTGAAATCAACTGAAACTATATATTAAGAGTTAATGAAGGCCACATTCTATCAAAAAAATCGTCCTTGTGAAATAAAAATACAGGTGAAACGTAAATGCTGACCCACAAACCCACTTAAAATTAAGCATAACTTTACACATAAATCAGCCATCATGCTAATTGCACATACCGTCACAGTAACTATCCAGACTAAAGCAGCACTGCACAGAGACTTTTAACCAATTTACATCAAATACACATTTCCCCTGTGATTGTTAATATCTCCAGCCTACAGACAGCCCTGAAAATTCCATTCCTCTCCTCTAAACTAAAATTAGCTACAGATGACTCTATATTTGGTTTTGCTCAGTGAATGTGTTACATTGTGAGGAAAAAATATATTGTTTTGGACAGCATATCATACAGCATTTATATTGTTTCACTTCCCAGTTGATGATGATACTCTTAATGCTTAAAGCTCAGCAGAGGAACTGATTGACATGCAGAACAAAAGGGTGGGTACTTGATCCACTCTCCAGCCCCTCATTCTGGATAACTTCAAGTCTTGCTTTATATTAAATGTGAGTCTCTGCATTTGTGCTAAGTATTTTATCTACATGGAGAGATGTATGGGTCAAACAATGTTGGTATAAGTATCTCAGTAGAGTTATATCAGCATGAATCTTTACATGACTCTCTTTTACCTAAGCTTGCTCACATGGGAATTAATTTCAGCACAACTATAGTACTATAATTAGATCAACTGGTCAAAATTCCCATTTAGAAAGTCAGAATTATTAGAAGAAACAATATCATCTTGCCTTCACTTGTTCAGCCACATTTCTTCACTGCTATTTCTTGCACATAGAGAAAAGAAAATAAATTTATTCTTTATATAATGCAGAAGGAAGATTTTTTTTTTTTATATTTTCTGCTATTATCTATTTTTTCATGTCAACAGTGATTGCTAAAAACTTCATATCAAGAATATGGCAGTATAATGTAACTCAGAACCCAGAGAATTAAAAGGTAAAAGACCTCCAAAAAGTCTCAGTAGAGCTTGGTGAGCTAAGATTAAGGGGCAAAATGGCAAATTTCCCATTTGCACTAATTAAATATAATCACAGCTGCCAAGTAACTGTTCCCCCCAGGGCCTTACTGAATCTGTTTTAAAGCTGTAATTCCAGATTAAATCAAAGTACAAACAGTTCCAAAAGGCATCACAGACAGGATAGCCACCACTTCAATATTAAAATATAGCATCAGCCATCTGACACAAATCAAGTGATTTCTTATCTGGTGTGTTCTTGTCATGATGAAAACCCCTGTTCATCCTAGTTCAATACCACTCTTTTCCTCTGCCAGCACTCAGTAATTTGCTCCTTTCTTCACAAGCAGCAATGAACTGTGGAGGTGGAACAATGAACCTTTTCATGGCTAGAAAGAGGAAAAAATAAAATCTCTTTCACCGGATATCTTTTGTTCTTGGTCTCCCTCTTTTTCCGAGACAATGGCTGCCTACATATTTTCAAAAAAGAGAAGGCTAAAGAAGAGATTAATAAAGTTATAATGGCCAGAGAACACCCTTTTCATAGCACATCTCTTGCCTATACAGTTTCAAAGTTCAAAGGGCTAGATCCTTTTATAAGTGCTGAAGAATGCCTGCAGGCACTCGCAGTTTGACGCTGTCTCTCTGTGTTTGGGGCCTCCATACAAATTGCTGCAGCAGGATGGGCTTGCCTACCTTGGATGGAGACCACACCTTGCACACCTTGGATGGACTGATGCAGACTCAGGACTCTGCTGTGCTGCAGCACAGTGGGGAGTGAAGCCAGAACTCTTCATCTCCCTGAATGCATGGAAAAGACAGCACAGCCGTGTTGCACAGTGTACAGAGGGATGCACTGATCTGAAACACTACAGCAGCACAGTGCAGGTGCCAGGCTGGGCAAAGCCTCCATGTGATACAGCACAGTCCTTTTCCTTGACTCACCAGAGCCACTGCAGTGCTGTCATCACCCAGCCAACATAAGCCTATGTTGATACAACTACAAAGCAGAGACCAATCACTGATGTTCCCCAAAGCTGCTGATTATTTCCATTTTGGACTTTGATATTGATCCGCTCAAAACTTAAGCCCCTCAAGATTTCAATCAAACTTTTTAATTTTTTTTTAGTTGTTAATCAGTAGCTATAGCTAGACAGTTACAATTAAGCAATTGCAATGGGAACGTTGTATGCTCGGCTAATCTTTTTTTTGAAGGGAAAATGAAGACTAATCCAACATGAATGGGCTGGATGAGAGCCACCAGGACTGAAGTCAGCAGAACCGAGCAGTAACTGGGGGAAAGGTAATTCTTGCAGTGGGCTACCACAATGACCAACATATTATCCACCTGCTCAAAACAGACTCTAGAGTCACGTGGAGGGAAGAAGTGCACATGTGGACTAAGTAGCATGAGAAGCAAGAGATACCACTACTAAATGAGCGTTCGAGCATTAAATAATGAAAAAGTTGTGCAAGCTGTAACAAATGAATGACGATGCCTCTGCTTGTTAAAATGCATCAATAGCGTAAAGTTTCAATGATCTATGAGCCAGCATTTTGTGAGTTACAATGGAGTTCCCTACTTTGTGCAAACTGGAATAAAAAATAGAAACACCTCACTCTGGTGAGTCAGTTGGCACTGCACACTGGGTAATGAGATCACGTCTGGGACCATATTACCCCAGTAATTGGTCAAATCAATGGAACTTGTGGTGGTTAAAGGAGTTTGCCCATATGAAGTAACTTATGACACTGGAACTTTCTTCTCTCTTTCAGTGGTGCACCAAGGGGTCGAATAATGACTTCCATAAAGATTCCTGGATTTTTTTTTTTAATCAGATCACAACAGAAGCTTATGGTTTTAATTTCAGCTGGTGGAACTGAAATCTGTATTCCATCCTCCCAGCCTCAAAGATCTTTTTCCATGAGATTTTGATTTTAAAACTATGCTCTTATTGTTCCTCTGTGTCTTTTCAAATGCCTGTGCTTCTTTAGGAACAGTGTCTTAGGCTGCCTCAAGGGCCTTATTTAAATATTAATTTATTTAATCCTCCAACATATTCTTTTCATTAGACAAATACTTTTGTCATTTACTACATAGCTTGGGTCCCCTGAGAAGTTCAGTAGATCCTGAAAAATGCACGTGCTTAACTCCTCATTGGGCAGGTTCAAGACAGCATTCCTTGGAGACCGCCGAGAGGGAACTGAGAAAAGGTTGAATGCAGTTCCCACCTACCGGAAAAGCAGATGAACAGCAGCTGGAAGAACAAAGCCTGTGTTCATTGGCACAAAAAGCTGAAAATAATACAGCATTATAGGCCTGGAACTTTGATTCTTCTTTGAGCATCTTCATATTTATACTCAGCCTCCCAGACTGGAAAAGGGGAGGAAAAGAGAGAGCGCTGTATGTCATCCAGCAAGAGAGGCCAGCAGCCCAGGCTGCATTACATGTCTCTGTTTTTGTTGTTTAGTGTTTTAGGAAACTTAATTCTATAGGGCTTCTACCACTACCAGTCACTCCTTTAGTTCGAATTGTAAGAAAAGTGTTAGGATTCCTTATCTCTGTGAAAGACCCATGTGAAAGGTGATTTGGAGAAATCCTTGGTTCCTACTACACCCAAATTCAGGAAGTTTGCTCAAGAATCCTTATTTCCATCTGTGGGATTTGCTAGCCTGGTTGCAGGTCAAACTCCAATATGCAGAGATCACTGAGAACTGAAAATGCATGAAAATTAGGAAGTGTTTATGTAACCTTTGAAAAAGCAGATGAAATAAATCTTTCAGGAGCTCCTGAACCAAGGGACACTGATGAAGATTGTGCACACATAATTTTCAGAAAAATCAAAATTGTTATTAGCAGATGCTAAGATTCTTCAATGGGTGATAATCACTAACAGACAGCTCCTGTTCATTCCCCTAACCAGAAGAGTTTGTCTTACATCAGACATGAATCAGTGTGTGGATTAACGGTCTCATGATCCCCAAAGTTACAATATGCTGTAAGACTTCACCTAAGTTTTCAATTTCACTAATGTAAGCAGCAACATATACTGAAAATCATTAATATCAATATCAAAAAAAAAAATGGAAAAAGTCCTTGTTTGAGATGCAATCACATGCAGTGACTCACAGTAATTACAGATTATTTACAAATAGACTGTTGTCTGCAAAAATCAGATTCATTACCCAGTGTGCAACAAGCCAATAGTTACACAGCCAAGAATTGATTATTTATTTCAGAGTTCCACAAGCCTGGGTACCCAGTGGAATTCCACAAATCAAGCACACCAACAACCAAAACTTGTTATGATTTGTGCATTTTAGCAAACAAAGGAATTAGAGTTCATTGCCCACAAGGTACGTAGTT
Organism: Myiotriccus ornatus; assembly: GCA_036023395.1. Classification (NCBI taxonomy): domain Eukaryota; kingdom Metazoa; phylum Chordata; class Aves; order Passeriformes; family Tyrannidae; genus Myiotriccus; species Myiotriccus ornatus. The sequence continues at coordinate 4,483,649 of JAYRBT010000093.1, forward strand.
CTCTTGTTAATTAGTATTCTATCTTCTATTGGTTAATGATTCTCTCACTTCTCATGCTAATTAGTCTACATGCTCAGTCTTCCTCTTCTTTTACTTTGGTAGGTTACTTGGGTCTGAGGCTGTGAGTCTGTGGTCGTTCTCTCCCGCTGCCAGAATTACCTTTTATTCAGAGTGGATTAGCAAAGTTACTGAGTTGGCTTTATTATTTTCTTCCTTATCTTTGGAGTTCTACCAGATGTCCCATAAATTCTGCATTCTTTGTTTCCACTAACTGCAGGCACCCTTTTTTTCCCAACCCTTGGTAACCTCCCCCTAGACTGAGACCAGTCACGCATGCAAAGTCCTAAACTTTAACAAAGATTTGTTTTTCTAACACATGGACATCACTTAGAGCTTGCTTGTTGGCTGTTATCTGTTTCACAGATTAAATCTCCTCTCTTGTTGATTAGGATTGAAAGTGTACAAAGATTAAACATCAAAGAACACCCTTTCTTAAGAAAATTTTTACATTTTCCACATTTTGCAATAAGACTGCATATCAAAGACGAATATAAACCTTTGCAGCTGTTCTGTTCTTATCATTTCACCCTTTAGGGTCTCAGTTAAAAGCACAGTTTTATAATGCTGTGTTTTCTGGAAGGATGGTCCACAGGATTATTTCTACTACCAGCCCCTGTGAGCTGCCAGGTAACTCCTTCAATTGATGGGGTGTGACCAGAGCCAACATGGCCCTTTTGTCAGCCCTTCATTACTGTACAATAGGTTGGCTTCCCCTGTACTCCACCTACACACCCTGATATCCTGCTAACGTGATGTAATTTCACACTACTCTGACCACAAAAAGGCAAAGAGAGAGGCACTTTTATGTGTCACAATTAAAAGAAGGGATAATTAGATGTACTACAGTGGGACGGAGACTGGGCTTGATGTCCACAGCCAAAGAGCTTTCTCCAAAGTTCAACAGCAAGTAAAAGGTAAGGAGGAGAAATTAAGCTACATGTCATACAAAATCTACTGCCTACACTGTGAAAAACAATTTGAAATTTTGATTAGGGAAAAAGGAGTAAGCAAAGTATCCAGACACTGGGACCAGGTAAAATGCCAACCAAAGGCATACAAATACAGACCAGTGGGCTCTGCGTATCTATTCTCTGCAGATTTGAGCCAGTAACCAGCCAGCAATCCATTCAAATCCTTTAACAAAAGCCACAGTTCATGGCTGTCACCTCCTCAAAGTCACTAACTCATCTGCTTGGCACAAGAACTTCCAAGCATGGCTAATTTTACAGTTGAAATGAGAAGAGTCCTTGGACAAAGGGGAGATGGGAGCCAGAAGCATGGAAAGTCTTCCACAACCCTCCTGCCCAAATCTGGACACAAGAAAAGGCAGCAGCATGAGGACAAGCCAATTCTTTTTCTTTTTTTTTCCTAGAGCACACACTAGCACTGCTACAAAAGAGCTGCAAGCTGGAAAGGAAATAAACGCATTCACATTCATCTGCTCATCAAGGAGTCAAGCCACTACAGTAAGTTAGAGCTGGTAGGGATCCACAAGGATAATCAAGTCCAACTCCTGGCACTGCACAGGACCATCCCCAAGAGTCACATCCATGTGCCTGAAAGCATTGTCCAAATGCTTCTTGAGCTCTTTCAGGCTTAGTGTTGTGACCACTTCCCCTGGGATCCTATTCTCCCAGTTTTGTATCATCTGCAAACTTGCCCAGTATCCTTTCCAGTCCTGCGTCCAAGTCATTTATGAAGATGTTGAAGAGCACAGGGCCTGAGATGGAGCCCTGCAGAACCCCAGTAGTGACAGGTCACCAGTCTGATGATACCCCATTCACCATTATCCTCTGTGCTTGACCCAGGAGCCAATTGCTCACCCACCACATGATGAGTTTATCCAGCTGTGCTGGACATTTTGTGCAGAAGGATCCTATGAGAGAGTACTGAGAGCTTTACTAAAATCCAGAAAGATTACATCCACCTGTTTCCCTTGATCAACTGTGTGTGTTACCTTGTCATAAAAGGAAATCAATTTTGATAAGCAGAAGTTTTCTCTCATAAAACTGTGTTGGCTGTGACCAGTGACTGCATTGTCTTTCAGGTGTTTTTCAATACTTCCCAGAACAATCTTCTCCATAACTTTACCAGGCACTAAGGTGAGACTGACAGGCCTGTAGTTTCAGGCTCCTCCTTCTCGATCTACTTGAAAATAGGAACAATGTTCACCAGCTTCCAGTCAGCTAGGAGCTCTCCGGATTCCCAAGACTGTTCAAAAATCACCAAAAGAGATTTGGTGATTACATCAGCCAGCTCTTTGAGGATTCTGTGATGAATCCCATCAGGTCCCATAGATTTGCAAGGATCCAGCTGGAGCAGCAGATCCCACACAATTTCAGAGTTTACTGGGAGTTGATCATTCTCACAGTCATGGTCCTCCAGCTCAGGTCACTGAGACCCTCTTGGTGTGTTATCCGTCTATGAAGACAGAGGCAAAGAAAGAGGTAAACACCTCTGCCTTGTCTCTGTCCCTGTCTGGCAGGTGACCATTCTCATCCTGTAATAGTGCTGATATTTCTATACTGCCTATTTCCATTAATACATTTGAAAAAACTCTTTTTATTGTCGCCCATATTTCTGCCCAGCAGCAACTCCAGCTGAGCTTTGGCCACACCAGTCTTCTCCCTACAGTGGCAAGGAGCATCTCTGTATTCTTCCCACGACCTTGTATCCACTGGCCATAAACCTTCCTTTTTTTGCCTTATCTCCAAGAGAAGATCCCTGCTCAGCCAAGCTGGCCTTCTGCCTCTCCTGCTTGACTTCTGACATTTAGGTGGTGGATTCTCCATCTCTGGAGGTATTTAAGAAGAGACTGGATGTGGCACTGAGTGCCATAGTCTAGTAACTGTGGTGGTAGTGGATCAAGGGTTGGACTTGATGATCTCAGAAGTCCTTTCCAACCCATCTAATTCTATGATTCTACGATTTGCTTGCTCCTGTGCCCTTAGGAGAAGACATTGAAAAATTGACTAGCACCAATGGACCTCAGCACCCGTAAAAAGATTTTCTCAGGGGACCTTCCTTACTAATTCCCTGGGTACCCTGAAGTCTGCTTTCCTCATGGCCAGAGTTGAGGTTTTGCTGGCACTTTTCCTCCTATCAACAGAGATTTTAAACTTGATCATTTCATGGTCACTGTGGCCAAGATGGCCACCAGTCTCTGCCTCTCTCACGAGATCCCCTCTGTTGACAAGCAGCAGATCAAGGAGGGCATCTTTCTGAGTCAGCTCCCTTAGGACCTGTTCCATAATGTTGTCATCCAGGTTTTTCGGGAATCTTCTGGTAAGGGTTGTACCAGCTGTGTGATCTCCTGGTTAATTTCTGGCAAGTTGAAGTCCCTCATGAGCACAAGGGCAGTTGACTTGCAAGTGTCCCTTAGTTCCTCAAAGAATAATTTGTCAGCATTATTGTCCTGGCTGGGAGGTCTGTAACAGACTCCCATGATATATCTGCAGTATTTGTTTACCCCTTGATTCTTACTCAGCTGTGCCATTGCCAACTGTGAGCCCCAAACATTCTACCCCTTCTATAACATACAGTGCCATCTCTCTACCTCTTCTGCTCTGCCTAACCCCTCCTGAAGAACCTGTAACCATCCAACAGGGCACTCCAGTCACAGGACTCATCCCACCAGGTTTCACTTATGCCATTGATGTCAAATCTCTGGGACTGGGCCAAAGCTTTGAGCTTCTCTTATTTTATCCTCAATGCTTTGTGCATTGGTGCAGAAATGCTTCAGGTGTGGTACATTGTAGACAACACCCGGTGAAACAGATTGAGGGGTCCCATAAGTGGTTTTTTTTTCAAGTTTAGGCACGCTATCCCATTGCTCACCACTGGCGATCCTGTTTTTGCCCCTGGCCTCCATTCATCATAGCTCTATCAACAAGCCCTGCTGTCTCCTGTGCTAGAACTCTTTTTCCCCTCTGAGAAAGGTGCATCCCATCAGGTGCCAGTAGTCTAGGTGCTGAATAGAAACAAACTTCTTCAGTGGCAGAGTAACTAAACTGTCCAATGTTTGCCTATCAGCTCAGTAAAAAAAAGCAATCTGATGCCAAGAGACATTCATATCAGTAAACTTGCTTCTCAATAGGAGCACTGTGAGCACTGATGGAGCCTCCTACACATTAAACAAAAATCACAGGACACCAGAGTTCCCGTGGTCTTTCTTTTTTTTCTCCCAGTGTGATCACATGTGCTCTTGTCCCAGTCTATTAGGTAAATGTGTTCAACTAAAGTTAGGTACGTAAATCCATATTCAGGCATTGATCTGATTTCTACAAATGTTTAATGTAATTCCCCTACTGATCCCAGTACAGAAGGTCCTCTTCAGCCCAGGAAAGAAATGCATCTTATCCCAAGCAGCTGGGGCTTTATAAAAGAAGTAGCAAATGCAATGAGATCATCAGCCGGAAAAAGGCTATGCATTTTATGTGTTGATATTATAGATCAAAGTTGCAATAACTGGATTTTTTTATTATTTCAGATTAAAATGCAGGGAAGCATGCAGCACTACCCAAAATGGCAAGACAGTCTGGCAAGTGAATTTGCCAGATTCACCTGAATAGACAGTTCTCCCTGCTGCCATCTGCATTCACTTCTGTATCACTGTTATCTTATATTTTGGGCAAACACCGCCTTTGTTTTTTTATAAGTGAATTCTCTTCATTTCTTTATTTATAGTAAGACTATCAAAGGGAAAATCAGAAGCTAGAAACTGGTGGCGTCAGATATCTGGAACTGGGTCAGGAACACAGACAAAGAAATCTCCGAGTGCTGAGAAATGAAAAGGCAGCTAACAAGAACTTTTCTCTGGGTTTGTGGTGCCTTTAGAGTGCAATGAAGTGAATGCTTTTCAGAATTCCTAATCTTGCATATTCTTTATGTTTCAAACTGCATTCTCAGCAGAGGCTGCGTATTTTTTCCAAACATATCTTACTTCTGGAAATAAAACTTGGATGTCAAACCACCACCTTAATGAAAATTACTTGCAATTGTTTACATATACAAAACCTTTAGAATAGACCATTATGGAGAATTTAAAGATTTGCCTAAACAAGCACATGGACACTTCTGAAAGAGTCTGATGCAAATGGCTTGTGAGAGAAAGTTCTTCATTACAGCTTTTATATTCACAAGTTAAGTAAACATCATCTGAGAATGCCACAGCAAAAACACTCGGCTGGCATGCAAAGAATTCCTTTGCAGAAGCCCAAACTGGTCACTACATGAAACCAGCTGTTGTGGAAATTAGACTAATATGCATCTTGGTTTTCTTGAGTGACTCTTAAAAGTCAGTTAAGCGAAGATTTTCAAAAGAAAATTTAGGAATTTTGGCTAGACGGATCTCTAGATGACGTACTTTGGATACCTTGGAAAGACACATTAGGCTCATGTTTAAGGTGTGGCTTACTTTGCCAAAGCATCTTCTTTAAAGACTGTCTCAGTCTGGCTATGCACCAGACTGCTAGCTTGTCTGGGGAAGCATTATTTCAACCTCTGTGTGAGTTACAGCAGAAATACTAGGGGATACAATGGAGACAGTTTAGCTCTACAGAATGCTAGCAAATCTAGTGCTATGTACAAATTTCATCTTAACAGTTAATGAGACTGTACTAATGAGTACCTGTGGTTACAGAGAAGTGCCTAATAAGTCATCTTAAACTGCAATAGGTGCTACAATGCCGTTTCACGTAGATCCATACACCACAGCACTTTGAAGTACTGTAACTCCATCTTCCACATGCCACTTAACATTTCAAAAATCCAGAATAATACGCAGGATCTCAGAACGATGTTAGCATTTTAGTTAAAAAGGGTGCACAGATGCTTTCTATTTTACCAAGCAACTTGTGCTTTTTTGAAGGTGATATGCTTTACACAATATAGACCAAATTTTCAGTTGGCCCTTACTGTCCAAGAAAAACATTTTAACAAAAAAGCCCCTAGATTTGCAGAAAGAAATTATCTGTCTGCCAATCATCCAGTTTTGCAGGCATGGAGGTATTTGTGGACACCATCTGAGAACTGAGCCAAAGTTCAAACAAGCTGCTTTTAAGTTTCCAGCACTGAAGCAGTCTCTCCTCAGTGGAAAGAAGTAAAAAAGAGAAGGTGTGTATCAGAATGGAAAATCTGCCCTCATTATCTCTCTCAAAACATGTATTGTTTCTATGTATGTCCATCTAAAGCACCTGAAATTTTCCTGTTTATTTATGTAGTTCATTTTGAAAGCACAGACACATTGCTTGTAAAATATTTTTTTCCTTTGAAGCTAAACTGTATTTAATAGTCTACCTTGAATAATGATAACTATTTTCTTTAATCACAAATTAGGTGGATTGTTATGTACCCATATCCAGCTACAAAATCCAAATAAAACTATGAACAACATAATACACAATTTAAGTAATGTTATAAAATAATTCAATAATGTAAATAACTCTTAGAACCAGGGGCTATCAATTGCTTTTCTCCAAAGAGGCACCTGTCAGTGAAAAGTTAGCACAATTCCCATCCCTCAGTTATGGTCTGTTGGAAATGTAAACAGGAAGCAAATTTTCAAAGACCAGTAACTCTGAGTACTGTCTCATATTAGCTCTAGTCTTGTAGCAGTAGTCTGTCTTATTCCTGTTACTGGGGAACATTTTTGTCCTGATAAGCAAGTTTCAGTCAAGCCTTTAAAATCGCAGCCTTTTAAAAGCTCCATATTTGTCATAAAATAATTGTGGCTTTTATATACCCAATACCCTGGAAACCTGTTCATTGCAATGCTGCTAGTATTGCACGAGTCTCCATATGGCAGCAGATGTAAGGCTTTTTCCTTTCTAAGTCATTGATCCGGTCTTAGTTCCAAGGCATAAGAATTCCTGGGGCTCTTCTGTGTGAAGGATCCAAGCAGCTTAAAAACATTAGTTTCTTTTATGGTTCCACCAATTCACAACCAGAATTTTCATTCCCTGAGGAAATTTTACAAGTTGGTTTTGACCCTACACTCTGATACTCACAGGCTCTCCACTGAACACCACATGAAAGTGTTGGAGTATAGGGAAGGGAGATCACACCCTGTTTTCTGAGGAAATTGATGAATTATTCCTGAGCTCTTTCCAGCATCAGAGAAAAAAAAAATACTATTGTCCTGAAAATTTCTTTGAGGAGAGAGTTAAGTTGTTTGTGGGTTTTTTTTTCTTCCTTAGACTGAATGAGGACATTCATAGACTGTTACCAATGTGTTCTGCCAAATATTTACATCTCTGTGGTAAGCAAATGATAAGCCACATATCTAAACTAGCTCAAAAGAATCCTATTCTGAAAAGATAGAAAGATGAACTCCTCCAAATGAAGCTGTAGGAATCTCTTTACGTCACACAGAAATCTAAGTGATTGCTGTGCCCTGACAAATTTATCTTTTGTATCATAATCATCCCAGTATTGGCTAGAAAGGACTAGTTTACATTTACATCAGCCATAAACAATGGTATTAAGAAAGGCACACTCTGTTCACATGTAGAGCTGGGTAGGCTAGCAGGGTCTGTACAGCTACACAGACGAAAGAATGTGGCCACCATCAAGGTCATTATGTGAACTGGGACATTACTCAACTGTATTGAACAAACAGGTGCTGCAGATTCACCTGCTTTCATATTGCAGCTTCTCTGCCTACCTCACCCCTCCGACCTCTTTATCTATCAACACTGCAGCCACAACATTCACCTGCAAATACTAGTCTCTTATGTGAAAAATTAAAACACAATTGATTCTCCAGGACTGAGAACACATTATGTTTCAGGCTTTCTGTATCAGGATGTGTGGTCATATCATGCCACAAGTACAGATTGGTCTTTGCCTAGGAGACATTAAAAAATACAGAAAAATCCAGCAAGGCAAATTAAGGCAATGTTTTGATTGTCAGACATATAAAATAAAATAAGAGATTGGGCAGAAACTCCATGCAGTCTGAGTGACTATATCTGATTCCTATTTAACTGTAGCAAAAAAAAGAAATATACAAAATTAAGACTATCAAGAGAAGTGGATATACACCACCAATACTGCAATTTTCTCAGGAAAATAATTGAGACGAAGATACATGGCTGAATAAAGCAAATAATCAATCCTTCTATTGCATAAACACCCCATCACCCCCTAAAAAAAAAAAAAACAAAACAAAAATACACACACAAAACCAAAACCAACCAACCAACCAAAAAACCCAACCCCACAACTCACATAATTCAGATTGGTGGTCTCCAAACTTTGTAGCTCATGCATGCCTATTAAAACATTGTTGAGCAAACACACCTAGTATACATATTTTTTTATCAGTTACATACTTACATTACTAAGTTCTAAAATTTTCTTCCTGCACCCTATTGGATCATTTCATGCATACTGATTTAGATGATCTGAGTAACTTATAATAATGCAGTGCTTTGGATGAAAGAAACACCTGGGCTTTTTCCTTGCAGTGTCGCAGGAAACAGTTGGATGCAGAAATGTGTAGGTCCTATGGTCAGATAGAGTTTGTTAGTCATCTTGGGTGAAAGCTTACAATTATGTACCATAAGGCAGTCCAACACACTTTACAGATGAAGAATCGGTGGGAAAGATGGGCACTTACCCCTCAGTTGGACTGCTCACCATCTATGTCTAAAAACAATATATCACTACCAAAACATTTCAGGGATGCTACACTTAAAGTCTCTCTGAAAGGCAGATGCCCTTCATTAGGAGGTGAGGGTGCTCTTTCAGAGGAGTGCCCAAAACCCTGCTCCATACCCTGTCACCCTCAGATTCCCAAACCAGGTATTGCCTGCTTCCCTCACCTGCCAAGGTCCAGGTGCCCATATTCTTAACAATTCACAACATACAACCAGGAACAACCGCTGTAAGACAATGGCAGTGGTATGTTTCTGCTCTACAACGAGGGTATTCACCTGAGACTTCTTCAAAGGCATCAGTCTCTAACCACTCACCAGCTTCTTCAGAAGCACAACTTGCTTGCGATGCCACTTGGCAAGCGACATGAGGTCCAAAATCTTCTGAAGCTGTGGTTTCAAAGATGCAAATACCTTTTGCTCTCTAGGTAAAATACTAAGTTTATCCTGGGAGTGTTCTATCTTTATAGGTCGCTGATATTCCAAACATCCCAAGTTAAAAGAGGTGTCAACGGCAGGTTCTGTGAACCTCACGTTATTTTTTTTAAATACTGGCCTCTTAGAAGATAAGATACTCTTCAAAACAGGAGGCATAATTAGCTTTTTAGCATTGGATTAAGTAAAATGTGTGGCTACTTAGTTATTCTTTTTTAATATGTGAAGGTCTGAGCAGGGAGAGGACAGTGTGATCAGACAGCTGGCCCTGAAATTCATAACCGGGAATTTAAATTAAAAATTCTCTTCTGTTTTGGGGCAATACCCCTGCATTTTTGCTTTCGATCTCACAAAACACTTAGACCTTGTAAGGCAAATTTAGGTCAAACAAAAAAAAAAAAAAAAAGAAAGAAAAAAA
>JAYRBT010000093.1:4508544-4533808 GCA_036023395.1 Myiotriccus ornatus
ACCACCTCTCTGGGCAGCCCATTCCAATGCCTGATCACTCTCTCTGTAAAGAACTTCTTTCTAATATCCAACCTAAATGTTACTTGATCAGATGATTTATTTAAATATTAAATGTGTACATGGATATTCTGCAAGGAATTTTCAAGCCTGTATAGGTGTAATGAGTAAGTGGTATGTATTTTCTAGCTGGTGGAAGTGTTGGGGAAAATCTGATTGTCTTGAGTAGAGCCAGAAGGGGTGAATAAAATACCTCAAAATCCCTGTTTCTGATTCGTGTTTTTGTAGACTGCTCCGTGTAAGTATTTTAGACAACAAACATCAGGATCTTGGTGCATTAATTAAATCTTAATATGTGTATGCTATTGAATGACTAATGAAGTCAAGAAAAGCAAATTTAATTGTGATTTCCTTTGCTTGCTTTAATAGTTGTTACTCAACCAAGCCCATCAGTTTCCCAGCCAGGTACTTCAGAGAGTGAAGAGAGAGCTGCTGAACTGCCGAAACCAAAGAAGAACAGATGTTTTATGTGCAGGAAGAAGGTTGGCCTTACAGGTATGAGAACGCTTTGTCAATTTTGGACAAATATGGGTGATCAGTTGCCTCTTGCTAGATTAAACTTGATAAATTATGTGTTCTATTAAATTTATTTGCAACTATTCATTTTTCTTGCTCTATATGTCAATGTAGATAAACATACCCCCTTTGTGGTTACTATGCCCTTAATTAACAACTTTAACCTAACTAAAATTGAATCTTCCTAGTGATGTTGCTTCTTTTTCTGTGTACAGGATTTGACTGCCGATGTGGAAACTTATTTTGTGGACTTCACCGTTATTCTGACAAGCATAACTGCCCATACGACTACAAAGCAGAAGCTGCAGCAAAAATCAGAAAAGAAAATCCAGTTGTTGTGGCTGAAAAAATTCAGAGAATATAAATTAACCTGCTTGTGAAAAGACTGACTGACTTTTTGTGGGGCTTTTTTTTTCAATACATCCTAAAAAATATGAAAGAGGAGGTGCATGGCCATTTTCCTTTGTTCTACAAAACTTTACTTCTAGTCCTGTCTGACTGAATGATACTTTGAAATGTTTGGGTGTTTGTTACAGGCAGAATTGGATAGATACAGCCCTTGAAAATATACATGCCTTTCCCAGAATGTAGCTGGGCGATCAGAAAGCTGCACAGGAATACATATGCACAGAGGACAGACTCTAGTTCACGTGTGCCAAACAGATGTGTGCTGTCTGCATGTGTGCAGCAGATCTGCCTTTTGAGATGTGCTTGAGGTATTTAATCTCTGGCTAATGTTACTGGCCTGTTTTGGAGAAGGATACATCAAAACCGTGGCAGTCTACTTCTGTCATTTAAAATCTCATTCTGCTTTTAGTTCTCACACTCCATTTTAGTTTTCCAGCAGAAAGTGAGCTGTATAGAAGGGTCCACCATCCCAGAAAGATGAACGTTGGTGCCATATTTAAGTCGGTTAACAATTGCACTGAGAAAAATGGAAAAAATCGGATACATAGAAGAAGAAAATTGTTTGGGAAAAGATTACATTGACTTTGAAATCTTGAAAAGATGTTCCCAAATGAAATGTCCTGTTAGGAGCTTATGAACTGTCCTGCAACAGATTTGTCTGCTTTTCCTTGCATAGCTAAAAATATGTAATACAGTATTGTAAGATTGGTTTACAAAATAAGGTTACATATGTTTCTAGACATACACAGCAGCACTATCAAGCACCATGGGTCTAAATAAGTTGCTAAAGTATTAGAGCAGTTTATTATTCATATACTACTTCTGTTCTGTGTGTTCTGAGTTCAAAAGAATATTAGGAGTTAATTTTTCTAGTTTTAAATGTAACAGTTGCACCATTCTGCATGGAAAACCATACCCCACATGGCTGCTGCAGTGGTAGCTGGAACCACTCTGGAGGACTGCTTTATCATTTTTAATTGTACTTGGGTATAGGACTATAGTGTTCTTGGGTGTATTGCATGGGCTGCATTATCTATGGCATTGTACAATAACAACTCTAGAAAAGGCAGTATTCTTCACTGATGCTTGTCTGGTAATATATATCACTTCTGTGTTATAATGGAAGGGGGTTTTGTGGTGTATGAAACTTGTGTTTTTTATATAAACAAATACAGTTTAGACTAGTGTTGTGGTAATGCCTGTTCCCATCTGTAAATAGTTACGTATATACACAAGGCGCTACTCCTGACCTTATGATTTCTGTTGCCAGTGTTCAGTCTTAGTTCTTACTTCACTGTTAAAAGTGTCAGGTTTTTGCTTTTAACTCTTCTTCTGGGTTATTAGATATGCAAACATGTACAGATAGTTCTTATTTATGTATTGCACATAAGCTACCCACCATCTATGCTATATTGTATTATGTAAATAATAAAAATAATGTACAGAAGGAATACTTTCTTTTCTGATAGTTCATTGGTTTTAATTATTGCTGTAATGAGGATTGTAGAGGTTGAGGTGCAAAGTTGATACTAAGTTCTTATGGATGTTGTCTTTATGCTTTAGCCTGCCTACATCTTTATTTCTTATTTGGATGTACCAGCTTCTTTTGATACAACTTCCATGAGCAACTGGAGTACAGGTAACTACTTGATGGCCTGACAAAAATGCCAGCAAACAACAGTGTGCTTAAAGGGAGCAAAGGACAGTATTAGTAATGAACTTCAAACTTATTTCCAGTGGATCTGTTACGATAAGGCAGTACCCTGACTACACTATTCTGTCCACATCACACCAGCAGACTTGGGCAGAGTTACTCTCAGTGTCAGCAGCCAAATACAAACGGTAAATATGCCCAATTTATCCTTCCCAGTGGGAAGGGAAAGGACACAGTACACATCTTGTGCTGCCATGGAGGAAGACATCTTCACTGCTGGATAATGCACAAAAATTGCTTATATCAGAAATGGATAATGTGTATGCCACCAGTCAGCTGATAGTCAACATGAGTTAATACTCCAGCCACTGTGTACGTGTCCAAAAAGGGAACACAGGCATGCTCTGGGACTTCATTTTCCTGGATGAATTTTAGTATTTCATCATGGAACTGCTTTAAAGCACTAAAGTTATTTTTCTACCTTTTGTATTAAAGCAATATCAGCAACTCCACAAAACAGAATGTTTTTCTCTTTTTTGTCCTTTTTTATTCTTCCCTTCTGAACCTGAGAATGCTCTGTAACGATATTTGAGGAGACCTTTATGGTTTTGATACTGTCTTGGGAGTGGTTTAGGACAGGTAATAGTACTGATACTGTTAGGTAATGATTATGATGGTCTCAATCTCATGGTCTGCTTTTCTTCTGTACTAATCTGTACTTGTGAAAACTTATTTAAATATTTGATCTTGGTACATCTGTACAGGAAAGTATGGAATGAAAAATCCCTCTTTTTCTTCTAAAATTGTGAACTGTATCATTTAAGTTACATTTAAGAGGGATATGAGCCTGTCCTCAAAAACTCAAAGCTCCCTGGAGCTTTCTTTTGACAGCCCATACAGTGTGTGTAATCACTCATGAGCTCTAATTCTGTTGATGCTCACAGAACAAAGGAGGGGAAGATTGTTTAAAAAGAGCAGGTATTGGCAAAGTGCGTGGAGTGGGGTGGGGGGAATGTTTAAACTTATGTGGTACATCTTCCAAGAAAAACATAATCACGTATCATGGATCCTCATTCAACATTTGGCTGTTAGACTGAGATCTTAACTCATATATAAGCACACTGTTCTGGAAACAGTCTTCCTCTGTTCTAAACAACCTTACCAGATGATCGGGACTTGTTTACCTAAAAACAAATGAGGAAGTGAAAACAGGTGATGAAAAATTTATAATCTTCAACCTGAAATACTTACCGAACTGTAAGCGTTATGGCTGTGCAATACTATGTTCCACAGGATTCTGAACAAGCTTACTGACAGCTGTTACTGTTAACCTGAAATTTGGAATCTAAAGATGACCTTTGTGTAGTGGTTCCAGTCTGTTGGTGGAAAGCTCATGAGCTCCCAGATGACTTGGTTGGTTGTGATGCTAAAGGATGCCATGGGGTCAAGAAGCCCTGACTGTCTTCATAGTACTTACCCTTTGAAACCATGCTTCTGATCATTGTTTACTCTGTTTTGGAAGATGATTGTTCATGGGTGTAAAGGAGTGTCTTAGGTGCTTGTATGTCATGTCTCAGTCACTGAAAGGGTACTTCAAGGATTTGATTCATGTCTGGTGTCTGTAATGAGTCAAAATACAAAATGTATGTCAGTTTCTGGGTGTTCCTAAGCTGCTCTACAGTATCATCTGATGTGTGTGCTTGAAGGAGGAAATGTACAGCAAAAAGAAATTGGTTTGTTTAAGGTACTTGGGTGTGTTAAGCAGCTATGATTGAGTCACAAACTTTTTTATTTGTATAGATGTGTGATTTTTATGTTTGTTTCATTAGTTTCTCAGCCAGCCACAATGACATTTTCTCACAAATAACCTTTTACTGACTCCCTTGATAATTTTTATGTTATTAAACACCCAGGATATTTGCTGGATTGCACTCTGATTGGGGACACACAAAGGGCTCTGGCGGTACACCTGAAAATACTGGATGACATTGAAATTAAAAAATTACAAACCTCAACAGTTAAAAAACTTGAGCTGGAAAAATAATGAGTGACTATATGCGGAGATGTTAAAGCATAGTCCAGGAGCAAAATCTGTAGTGAGAGTTGGTTTTCACCACAGAGTTCTAAATGGCATTTTACAGACCTGAGTTATCCCTTAATCTACTGCAAACACTTAGCAGAAAATGCTTCAGCCTTTAAATTGCCTGTTTTAGAAGTAATTTAGTGATGGCCAAAGACATAGGGTTGGAGTTTGATGGTTTGTTTTCCACTGAAGGAAGTACAGAGACTATTTCTACTTGAAAGGGCTCATCAGCCTAATAACACAGAACCAAGGACCAGGTTTTCTGATGGTATGAAGAACTGGATTCTGTAGGATGCAAATTAGCAGAATATCAGGAGCCTGTGATTTAAATTAAAATAAAGGTAAAGATGGCAACACTGAAATGCAGGAATAACACCCAAAATTGTAACCAAAAACACTGGCTTGACTGTTTATTTGCATAGGTAAAATCTTTTCCGTTTAAAAAAAAAAAAAAGTTGATAATTGAAATTAGTGTCAGAGCTTCCTGAAGAATCTGTCCCACCTTTTCTGCTAGAGGGTAAGATGTAGATGACAAATTTTTTTTTCAATGCCAGTTCATTTCAGTGTGTGTTTCTTGTGTCAGCTCATTGTAGCAATGTTGGAGGTTGGGTTTCTCAGGTGAGTGTTACTTTGGCTCAAACCTCATATGTAAGATATCTATATCTTTATTAATCCCCCTTGTAGTACTAGTTCTTTTCTGCCTGTATCTACAACCAGCTCACAACATTTATTCCCAAGCAATAAGCATGCTTATCACAATCTAAGGTTTATTCGTTATGGAGAGAAAACAAAAAATAAATGGGATAAATATATCTATTCTTGTACCTGAGTACAAGCATGTAGGATTGGATTTTGATAATCCTTGTGGGTCCCTTCCAACTCAAAATAATCTGTGATTCTCTGATTCTATATTGTGTAATGAGTCCTGGCTCAAGGTGGGTTAAGTCTGACTGGGCTCTGGAGAGGGTTGTAGAGTGAAGTGCCTCCCTCTCAGCAGGCATTTTACAGGTTATCCATAGCCTGAACCCTCCTCCTTTCAAGGTGGGATGCCTCTAGTGTTAAATACCATTGCTGTGTGATGCTATTTTTGACCCATACACAAGTGACAAGATCTCTCATTTATGTTGCTATGACTGTAGACCAAGTTCTTTCTTTGTTTTGCGTAATGGTTATGCTTTTTAAAAAAAAAAAAAAATGTATAGGGGGCTGTATGTGTATCAAGGACTTTTAAAGGTAAAATACAAAATGCCTTCATCTTTTTCATTTTTTTCCCCCAGTTAACAGTCTGTACCACAAAGGATTCAACTGAACACAAGCCTGATACCTAGTAGTGACCTTCTATGTTTAAGACCAGCTCAAATATCACTGTAATAGGACTTTCTCTATTGAGACCAGAGCCATGTTTGCTACATGAACCACCAAAGCTGGCATGCCTCATGAAAAATATTTAAATCCAAGGAAAGAGTTAAAATTGCAGACTGCATAACAGCCAAATGTATTTGCCTAATTGGACTAAAGACACCTTAGCTGCCCACTGAATCTTTTGCTAAGCTACTGCAAAATGTGGCTGCATCTGAATTGGTTTTAGTATCCACCATAACCATAGCCAGCCATCCTCACCACGGTTTGAGTAGGGAAAAATCAGCAGTTTTAAATTGCTTTTTTGGGGGGTTTTACCAGGATTTCGGGATCATTTTGATAGGGCTTTGAGCACAGTAGATCATAAGGTATTTTTAGCTTCATGCTGGTCCATGTGTTTCTAGGTTCTTCCTAAAGCATTTTCTGATGGTACACTAATGAAATCAATATAAATGGAGGCAGCATGACCTAAAAAGGATAAACTGAAGCCATGACTTCATGTTTCCACTGCAATCGTATCTCAGAGCACAGTGCTAGTACCACCAAGGTCACAGGTTTGATCCCTGTGTGGGCCATTCTCTTAAGAGTAGAACTTGATGATACTTGTGAGTCTCTTCCAACTCAGAATATGCTGTGATCCTGTAAAATGCCTTATCAGTCCCTTCATCCTGTGTCTGAAAGGTGCCATTAGATGTTAACTGGGCCTATTTAGAGATGTGTATTTGGACTTCCCTTTATTAGTTGGTTTTATTTTCAGATTTCACTGATAGTGGTCTTGACATGTAGTTAATATATTTTGTTGTCTGACAAGCAGCTTGGTGGTGATGTTTTTTCAGCTTGTTGGTGTACTCTTATGAAAGAGGTGTTAGAAGCACAAGGTGTTTGCCAAGGTACTGGGTAGCAAACGTGGGTGAAGAAATGCTCCCTATAGTTCAGATCCTTCACCTTTGGAGACCTACAGTGCTTGCCTATAGTATTTTTGCCTGGTTAGTGATTTTCCAATATAGGAAGGCAGAATAAAGTCCCACTGTGAATCTTCACTTAGTACCATTGAGATTGTAGCACAGATCTGAGGAATATAAAAGCAATTTAATTCACTGTTCCTCATGCCTGTTTATGTACTCTTCACCATAGTGTACATTTATGTTGTTTGAAACCCACCCAACCTGTGTCATTTCCTGATGAGAATTTTCCTTGAGCAGCCAGCATTTTAAGATTTGACCGAAGTTTCCTTTGGTAGGTGTGTGAGATGTTGGAGACCTGGTGACTATAGCCTGAGTTCCCAAAGGAACCTATGAAACAGTTTGTGCACAGGACTATTTGACTTGGATAATGCTTCTAGGAGACCAGGTCAGGCTAGGTTTAAACTGGATTAGGGTAAAGTAGATTTTCCTTAGTTGTATTTTAAGTAGCATGGGATTTATGAGGAGAAAGTAGATTTATGACCCTGGATAAATCTTGATTCCTCTCAGTCTGGTTTCATCTTCAGAGTGAGACTGAACTAGTTCCTTTGATTGCTATATTGGACTTATCTGATGGATAATACCCATATGGATTTGTGTATTTCTACTAGAAGTTCAACTTCTGACTGACCTTGTGTGACCAAAGTCTTGAATGTTTTGTTGCCAGTTCACTCACCACAGCAGCTCGTGGAAAGCCACCAGATTTAGTGCAAGGATGATGCACAGGCAGGAGGGGTGAGACCACCACACATATTTGCACACACTGCTGGGAAACTGCAGTTTCGGTGTCAGTGCTAAAACAATTTGGCTGCTAGCTTCAAGCATGTAGCAGTGATAAAAAGGTTAGCGTTTGCCATTGTGGCTTCAAGGTTTGCTAGCTGAATCTGAGCCAGAAATAGGTTTACACTTGATGTAATGTGATGGCACTGGTAATTACATGTCAGTAAATGAAGGATCAACAGCGGTAATAGTTCACTGGCTCCTCAGCAAGATTTTCTAAGCTAGAGTTTGGAAAACATATTATGTTAGGAAATGGCCTTGAGGTTCAAGTTTATTTACTCATCATTTCACGTAAGCAGAGGTGGTTGTGTTTGTCATCTGCTGAGGCTGAATCACAGTTCAGCATGGAGTCATTTCTCAGTGTTGACCAGCCTTCAGTAAATAGAGACATTTAACACTCAGTCTGTAAACAGTTGCTGGAGACCAAAGGTTATATCAATGAATAATAGCATTAGGACTTTTACAGCCTCTTCCTCTTTGTTTCCCAGAGCCCTTCATGGTGGTGGGTAAGAGTTGCTGTCCCAATGCACAGAGGTGAGGATGAAGTGCAGAAGGGTTCAGTGAGGACACACATGGTCCTGCAGTTCTGGCTCCAGCTGTTTCCTGTTAGCAGACTACTGCCAATAGCTGCCTGACTGTCCTAGAGCCCTAGTTTTAGCCCCCTGCTCCACCCTAACATATGGAATTTCTTCCTGATTTGTTTTTGGTCCAGTGATCTGAGTCAAAAAGCCACATTTTAGACAGCAATGCCACAGTTCTCAAAGAGGGTGGATGAGTTATATTACCAGGAGCAGAGGTACAGCATCTGGGGATGCTTCAAGTGCAGACATCTTTCAGCAAGAGGAGCACAACATCTGAGTTCTAAACTGTCTCCTGGCTCTGTAAAGCAGTGCTGGATCGTGGACCTAGCTCTCCCTGCTTCTACAAGTGTCTCTGCTATATACCTGATTTCCCCAGGCTCTGGAGTGGCAACAGTTTCTCCCTTTCATAAAGGAGGGCCCGGGGAGGGTCAGCAGCCACGTGGCTGGGGGCCTGAACAGGCACTAACCACGGCACAGCTCCACCATATTATGCTGGTGGACAAAACCAGATAAAGCCTAGAGTAACCATTTCTATTTCTACCTTACAGCAAACACTGCCCCAAAATATCTGTGAACTCTGGTGTGCTTCTCTGTAGGCTAAAATCCACCCCCCACCACACTTGGCCCTCATCAGGCTATTAAAATTCTTTGATTGCTGACACTTCAGCACAGGAAACAACTGTGTCACACCCATGCCAAACAAGAACAGCAGCAGTAGGGAACAATACCTTTAGACTACTGCTGCCAGACCTCAGGAACACCCTCTGTAACTTAACTCCTGCAGAAGATTTGGTTGGCCTTTGCTTTTCTCTTTCATTTCATCCCCATCTCGTGGTAGCATTGTAACAGTCTAAAACAAACTGATTTTGTTAAAGCAGTTCAAATAATTTGAAAAGCTGCTGGGGTGGGGGAAGGGTGTGTCAACTAACTGTGGTAAAAGGTTATGCCAAGAGCATATCTTTGCAGACCTTATTAGTACTAAAGAAAGTAAGTTAATATATGCACAGCCTGCAGTGTAAGTAGTGTGCTATTTTGGGCTGCAGTTCAAGAGGTAGTTTAAAAAAAGCTGGCACAAGTATGGACTGCAAGTCCACTTTTCTTTCAGCTAAATATACCTTCTTATACCTTCTTTAGGGAATGTTTTACTAGCATCAATTAAGTTGCTGAGTTGTGTTTATTTTTTTAACTAAGCACAATTTAGGTGGAGTAAAGACACAGATCTTATGAAATCTCTGTTTTTTCCCCAGCCTGATCAATGTGTTTTTTAAAAAGTCTGTAGGTCAAACATGCCTGTTTGCTGTTCTAGATGAGAGCTGGATCTGAAAATCCCTGCCCCTCATTCTCCCATCTCAGTTGTCTGTGTGCTGCTTGCAAAGCCTTGTGTTCAGGTATCAGATACATGCTTTTGCATTTCAAAACCTCTTGTGTGTTCAGGGTTACAGTCATGAGAACACTTTACAGCTTTTTCTGCTTCAAGGAAAGAGCCATTTGCAGCTCACAGTTTAAGAGACTGATTCAGCTTATATAACCTGTGGCTAACGCCAGTCTTCTCTGTGCCTCAACTACCTGCTGACATGTCTGAATGGGATTCACAAAAATCAGCTGTAGAGGAAAGAAGGCCCCAACAGCCCAAGCGGGTGTCCTGCTGCGGGTTGAGCCCTGACGCTGCCACACCATGCAAGCTGGAGTCCCACCTGCCATCCCTCTCAACAGTGCCGTGTGGGCCACCTGTGCCACTCCAGCAACCCTGGCCTGGCTGGCAAGGCTGTGGGGCTTGTAGCCATTACCTGCTTCGGCGCCAACCCCAGCCTATGCTGGCCCAGCAACACATCCTGCAGCCACGGCAAACCTCTCCCTTCAGTGACTCAGCATCTAAATAACAGCCTTTTTTCCCCCTCCTTCCTGGGTATTTACAAGGAATTTCCATATAAATAAACTACATTTAGAAGAATTTTACAATAAAATAAGCTAATTGGTGTCGTAAGGCTCCCCTTTCCCAAGGCTACAAATTAAGGAGAAAACTACCTCATTTGTTCAGTTAAAGAAATTATCAGAACATTAGCTAGTCCCAGAACAGGGCTTCAGGAACAAATAAATATTTTGGGCAGGCATGTTTGCTTTATTTGTGCTGATAGTGCCAAGCTCCACCACCACAAAATCGGATCACTTTGGCCATATCCTGCTAAACACCAGAGCTCAGAGGGACTTGCAGTAGTCCAAAAGGCTATCTGAAGGGCAGGGCATGGTGCCCTAGTGGTTGTCTATGCCATACCACCACTGTGATGCTTAATGTGGAGCTTCAGCAGTGTGTGGATGTGGTCAGCTGCCATGCCCTGCCAAGTGCACCCTGAAGTGTGTGAGTATTTATGCCAGTCATATCACCTGTGCTGGTCCTCAGGATGCTGGGACACGTGACTATCAGATAGAGAAAATGTTTGAAGTCACCAGGCAGAGCTGAGCCTGCAAGAGGACAAGACAGCATCCTCTCCACCAGTACTGCTTCAGCATGAGCAGCCTCATACCCCCACACTCTCTGCAAGTGCCAGGAAAAATTGAATGTCACCAAGAGATGCTGACATCACTTTTACTTGTGCTCAAAGGCAAGGCAAAAATGTGCCCTCAAAGCTTGCATAAGGCCTTGCAAGCTGCCATGAAGATAGAATGTCTGCAATATGTGATCATTCTTTATAGGGCCTCCATGCAAATTTTTTCCATATCTGATCTGACTTGGGAGATTTTTACAGCAAAGATTTTCCTGGCTGCCCAGTGAAACTGAAAAGAAAACACCACCAAAAAACATACACCACAGTTGTACAGGAAAGAAGAAGAGGTGGACACTTGATGAGATAAATCAGTCTTGGATCAAGAGAAGGATGTTAGCTGTACAGTATGTCTTCTAAAGTCTGGAAAACCCTGAATCTAACACCATCCTTCAGCAATGCCCAGCTCAGCATGTCTATCAGCCTTGGTATGGAGAAACAGGATATATTCATGGCTGCAGGCAAGTGCCAAGCTGTTTGGCCCTCGAAAAATTTTCTGCTGCTTCAGGTCTATGAAGCGATGTGTTTAGTTTGGGGTATAGGCAGGACTGGCTGTTCTTCCTGTGAAACTAGCCCGGTCTACTTCACATATAATTTGCTGTTCAACCCTAATCTTTCTCTGTTGAACCAAATTACAAAATAAGTATATGAAAACACCCTTCTGATAAGTCTAAACCAAAAATATAAGAAGCACAAAACATTCTTACTGTTCCTTGAAACCAATTTTTAAAGACGGTGATGTTAATGGAAAAGGTGGTACTTTAGTATTCACTAGAGCTTGCCATCTAGGAAGCAGGAATGAGTTTAGGCAGCCAGTAAAACAAACAGAAGAAATGATTGTGCCAACCAATACAAAATTAACAGGTAGGAGTCAGTCACTGGATATTACAGAGAGAAAATGTTAATGTAGCAGAAAGGAATTGGACAAACTAAGGACCTAAACCAAACTTCTCTGTTGCAGTATTGCCCTTAAACTTACTTGACTTGTTGGCTGAAAGCAGGAGAGTCTACAAGGGAACATTTGTGCTGTGTCCTGCTCTCCTCCTGCACATTCTTATTCATCAGCCTTACTAGAAACAGGACAGTTTTGTTCCACAGACCTTTGGTCTGACCCAGGTCTGACCCTTTCGCATCCTTGCATAATGAAGACTGCAGTTATCCTTGCAGGAGAACACAGAGTAAGCAGTGGGTGGTGCACCATGGAAGACATACATGCTTCAAGCAGGACAATTGTTTGGCTCTTCTTGCAGGGAAAATCTGAGCTGAGGTTGCTGACTATGAGGAAGAATGATTTTGTATCTTTGCTGTTTGTTTTTAGGGTAACCAGGGTAGGGGGACACATATATTTGGTGGGAGATGGATCAATTTTTGCCCTTTCCTCAGAGGGCTCCCCTCTGCAAATCCCCGCCATCGTTTCAAGTGACCCCCAAGCCCAACCAGTGTCCAGGCAAGGAACAGAAAGGTTAGCTTGGATTCCAGTGTCCCAATAGTTTACAGGCTACTTCCATGGCCTCCATACCTATCAGTGTAATGAAGTGATGTGATAATGAGGTAGCATCATTCATTCTTCTGTCTTTCACAAAGTTTTGATTTTTACTGTACCAATAGTGTGTCTCTCTCCTTCTGTACAGTCAGTAGTGCCTGAGTACTTGTATCTCCTTTTACAGTTCAATATCTGGATAGAAACAAAAGCCATCCCTGACAGCATTAACAACAGATGCTCTTTACTTAAGCAGGGATTAAAAATGCTTCTAAAAGAATATATAAAATAAATTCTGTGGTGATCCATTCTTCTGGTTGGGGTAAAAGAAGAGCAAAAATGCAGAAACATTAATATAAAAGTAGACTGTCTTGGAAATCACAGTTGTACTGAATAAAAGGACTAAAAGAACTGGCTGACCTTTCCTCTCCCAAGGAAAACTTGCCTTTTTCTTGGTTTTCTTCTCCAGGCTCCCCTTTTCCGAGGGGGAAAGCCTCCTATTCCTCAAACTGGGCACGCTGTGGTTACCAGGACAGGGACAGCCCCTGTCATGCCCTCCTGAGAGCCCTTAAGGTGTCAGTGCACAGGGGCCTAATTCTCACTCAGAATTGTAATTGACTCCTGTGCTTATAGTGAATTCTATTGAATCACTTTGTTAGTGGTAAATTAATCAATGATTAAGGGCTGTTAAACCTTTAGATATAAACCATAAACCAAGTCTGAGGCTGAGTCTTGATGCAGCTGATCCCAGGAGTTTAGAAAGTGAGGGAGTCCATCCTGAAACTTGTGACTCAGCAGGAGGGTCTCTGTTTGCATCCTTACCTTTTTTGTGTCTCCAGTCTCCTTGTAAATCATTCTAAATCAATTCTAATGTAATTTGCTTACATATACTTCATCCATGTAGTAAGTAATAAATTGAACCTTGTCATTGAACTTAAGTTGTGCTTTTGGAAATCTAAATTAAACCTACTTTAATACTTTTGACAGTCATTTTTTAAGTGACCTAAACAACTCATTTGTGACAACTGCATACACCTTTTTTCATCTCCTTAAAAGTCCATCTACTTTCTTCTCATCCAGCAGCAAATTTCTTTGTGGAATAATGTTATCGAGCCAGTTCCAGGCACTTTTAATTAAATAACATTTCGCAAGAAAGACCTAAAAAATAATGAAGAGGATTAGCTCTAAGCACAAGCACACATAAGTCTACAGCTTCACATCCTGTATGGGGACTACCCTGAGGTCTGGTACAGATCCTACAGCCACGCACATATGATGGTGCTGTTGACTCACACACTGAGAGGACTGAGACAAGGTGAGGCAATGTGAATTGGGACATGCCATGATCAACCTTCATTTCATGCTTTCACGGGCTGTAGCCCTCAGGATTGCAGCTTGTGCAGCATCTGCTCTTCAAACAATAACCACCTGGCAACTCCACAAATCCTGGAATGGTCTATGTTGTTGGGGGCTTTTTGTTATTGTTATAGTGGTTTTATAAATGCATCTTTCATGACCTAAACACCAAGGAACCAAGCGGTGTTCTTTGGTCAGGTTGGGCCTTCTTCTCCAGTGCTGATTTCAAGACTACAAGAAGGCTGGAGGACTGTTCAAAAAAGTACCACAAATGTCAGACAGTGCAGCACCCAAGACTCTAATCCCTTTGCCTACCCTGGATTTCAGCTATTACTAAACTATCTGTATGGGGCAGAGTTTTTTAATGGAAGATTTATACATCATTGGAGGTAAAAGTATGAAATGGCAGTAGGAATGTAGGGCAGTGACTGCATATTGCATGCAAGCAGTTCCTTCCCTAGGTGATGCACTGTACACTGAAGGTGTGAGAGGCTCACACAATGTGATGCAACATGATACTGTGACAATATCAGGAGGGCTGTGGTGTACCAATGGTTTAAGATGACTGTAGATGTCCTGCCAGCCAGCCTTGAGGAGACATGCTCCAGGAGAGCAGCAGAAGGCCTATGCAGGGATCAGAGAAAACAGCATAGGCAAATACCACCCTCCACTCACAGTCTGTCCCTCTCCACGCAGGTCCCTGGACTGCTCTCACTGTTATGAAATACCTCTGTAAGATATAGCCTTGGAAATACAGTAGGAAAAAGCAAGAGGCCTTTTCCCCCCCGTTTTTTCCCATTATTTCATTATTTCTTTCATTCTTCCTTTCCTTTTTCACTCTTACTTTCATTATTTTCCTTTCCCCGTTAACTCCTCAAAGCATTTTAGAAAGGAGGGGTAATACTGGCAACCACTACTCATTTTAAAGAGTTAAAACTTCAGTGCAAGAATTTATGAAGGTTGCTCATGGCATATGCCACTTCATGCTGCCTCACCTTGTCTCAGTTCCACATCAGCACCTACAGCCAAAAGTGACAGCTGCTACAGGGCAGCAGCAGCTCCCAAACCAGGCAGAGGTGCAGCTGAGAGCTGTTAGTGAACATGAACTGCTTTGGAATGGCTTTTGTATCAGAAGAAGTGCAAGTGCAGCAATTTGAACTTAATTTTATTCTGGACAGTTTAAGATGTCATTGAAGTGAAGATGCTCTAGTGATGGGAGTTCCCTGCTCTCCAACAGGCCTCCAGTGTGAGTTTGGGCTGCTTGTGTAGGCTGGCTGAGCAACAGGGTGTCCAAGCAACCTCTCAAACTGTTAGCACAGAGCTCTTCACTTAGGGGAACAAGATCCATAATAAGTCAAGACAGTGAGTGCCTGCTGGTCTTTACTTTCAGTACCTGAAACAATTCTAGTCCTGGTCACTCAAACTCCCACTGTGTATGTTTCACTGAGACATGCAGGCCCAAAGGTGGGGCTGAGGACATGAGACATGGCTTCATGGGATGCCTCAGCTACCCCTTTCTGACTTGGAAAGGTCAGAGCAGAGGATTGCAGCTGTTCACTTCTTTATAGGTTTAGGCTTAAAAATCTGTGAATCCCTCTTTCTGTAACAGCATCTTCTGCACACAGTTCATGCTCTTCTCATTTCGCTCAGTTATCCCTTGGAGAATATGATTTTTTTAAAACAATGGTGGAAATGCCCCCAACAGATACAGCCCCTCATCTGAGTAGGGAGGATTACTCAGCACGGGCTGCTGTGTGGTGCAAGACAACGCACTGATCTCATTTGGCACATCTGTTTGCTATTTCACAAGCCATAAAAATACAACAATTGGGATTCCTCCTAAAAAATAAAAGCCCAGGAAATAATTTTTAGAGCTCCAAGAGAATACAGTGAGCATTAGTGCAGTACACAGCTAGCTGGAATTGATTTTGTGGCATTTATGGCTATACATTTAGAGGTAATTCCTAAAGGATATATTTAATCAGAATTAATGCAAGAACGCAGTCACAAACTTGTTGCTTTGAAAGGAAGACATCTAATTACAGTATACAAGCATAGGGCAAGCAACCTTCCTTTTGCATTTTAACTATGCTCTCAAGTCATGAACTATAAACCCAGTTCAGGTCAGTTGTAAGCGATCCACTATCTGATCTCAAACCAGGAAGAGTCTTTGTATTCTTCTTAATAGCTATGGGAGAAGACTGATGAAAATTACACTGGTAAAGTGTGCAGAATTATCCAATGGCTCTTTTTTTTTTAAGATTGCAAACCAAACTCTGTGTTCACTTATGCAAACTGTGTCTCCATCAACTCATTGTAGTGAAACAGGTAATTGTAGCCCAAGATTTACTGAGCACATTCCAAAAGGCTCTCAGATTTTCAAATTGATTCACAAACCATCTACACTGTAAGAACTGTGCTCTGCTCTGGGTTTTATACTGCTTTAAATAGGTAAGTCTCAGTGTAGTGAAATATTGCAAAAGCATTTATTACTGCTATTTTTCAAAATAAAGTGTTAAGTGGCACAGTTGCTATGCTGAAAGCCTAAATGGGCACTCCTGTTAAAAACATTCATATATAAAGTGTTTTCACTTGCCTTTCTCTGTAGTTTGCATGACTTGTGTTGATAAGCTGACTGATGAAAATACAGACCAGCTTTATTTCTTGTGTACACAATTTTGAGTAAGTTGGTAACAGCTTGCATATAATTCTCAAAATTTCAGTATACAATTCCTCAGCGTGTAATTAGTGGTCCTCCACTACAGCTTTTAAGAAAATCCACTTCTGGAGACTTTCAGAGACATTTTTATGCTTAAGCTTTGAAAAGTAAGAAAGTGAAGAAACCTACATCAAAGGAGATGTGACTCTTGCGTATGCTTGCTGCCAAGCACAAGAAGCAATCATTTCAGGACAGCACTTCAACATACACACACACACACAAAATTAAAAAAAAAGAATTAAAAGGTTACTGAAGAACTGGCTTTGACTTACGAAGCCAACAAACCTATTAATAAAGATACATCAAAAGCTGTAAGATTTCTGAACCTGGAAAAGGAACCCCTAAAATAATGCTCTACTCTACATACACAGGAGCTTGCAAACTGCTGTGATAGGGGGTTGCCCAAGTTCCCCAGACAAGAGTGTATTTTGCTGAGTATTTTGGTCTTCATTCTTCGTTAGTCAGCTTGCCAGCTTTCTCTCTCTCCTCAAAAGTCAAACACAGAAAGAGATCAGGGTTGGTGTAAACACAAGGCCTCTTTATTTTGCTGAAACAGTACATGGCTTCCCATTTAGCATGACCAAAAACAAGCAGAACAGTGGAAATCACATATACCATTTTTCTTAATACATTGCTCTTCCTTGAAACTGCATGAGTACAATAGGAAGGATAAATTCAACAATATTAACTCCAGTTAGGCATTTTCACATGTGAAAGTACCAGAGCTTATGCACAACAGGTCACAAGCAGACAAATCAAAGACCAGTACCAGGAAAACCTACTCCAGTGAGATGCGAACTCTCCTTTGGGGAAAGCGTTTGTCTTGAAGCAAGGGATGCAAACCTCCTTAGCTAAGGAGTATGCGCAAATGCTTTTTAAAAGCTTTATCAGTAAAAGTTGTTAAGGGAGTACACAACCCAGCTTCAAAGCCACAAGGCCACACAGGATGCCGTTTAAAGCCTTCATTGTCACTAATGCTAGCCCCGTCTTCTAAAGACTTATCTCCAGGGAATTTTTTTACCTAACTGTGCCTAGGAGCCCTTGGCTAAGGAAAGCCATTGGTGATTCAAGTGCAAATCATGGTAAAACATTTTTATGCTTTTGTCAGCTGCTCACAGTTTATGTCTTGGTCTTGGCGGAGTTTAATTGTTACCAGTTACTCAAGTCATTAAGCCAAATTACTGAGTCTAAGAGCTGTGCAAACATAATAACACCTATCTGGAGGGACAAATATTTTGACAGAAGCATTAGGCAGTCAGTATAAGACTGCCTTTCAACCTTATCCTTCTTCCAGCTTCACTTCTTCAGCACAATTATTTCCAAACCAAAACCAGGTGTATGAGAAACCACAAACCAAAGCCAGAATTGAAGCTAATACATACTTCTGAGTCATAACAGGGTAAAGAAGTGTGAATCTAGGCATGACTATTGTATTGACTTCTACAGAAGTGACTGCCTCTCCGAAAGCCACAGGGAACCTCCTTGGTTGGAGCACAACTCTGATTCTGGGCATTTTCTAAGAATAATTTCCATTTAAGTTTCCAGGAGACTGCCCTCCAAAAATATTTCTCAGCCTTTCAACAAAAACTAGCAGTTCTGTTAACTTTAAACAACAGATTGTTTTTAATGTCGATGATGTCCTTTTGGCTTCCCACGAATTGTTTTTGTTGATGTTGTTACTCTTTTTTCGTACAGAAAGCCTTGCAAATGTAATTTGCTGGTTTCTTGTTGAGAGAAGCACAAGTTCTTGCACATATAGTGCAAAGGCTTAAAAACTCCCCAGCTTCAAGCCAAAGCTCCTAGCACCTAAAAGTTCAGTATTAGATACATGATTGTGCAATTTAAAATGTCCTGTGGTTTCTTCAATATACTTAAGTTTAAAACAATCTGATTTTTAAAACGGCTTGTACTCAGTCATTTCAGTCACACCAGAGGTTTAGCCTGTGTTGGACTCAGTCACAGGTACATGACAGGGAATTGGTGTCTGGGGCATGCAGGAACAGAAATTCTTCCCTGAGACCAGACTAATTCTGCCTCTGTCCTGGCCAGTGCCAAATGTTTCTTTGGACAACTATAGATAAAACAAAATGTGCCCTTGCATTACGCTTCTTCTGGAGCTCTTGCAGGTAATTCTGATTTAAATCTTAAAGCAGAGGTCAAGAGGTTTTAAAAGTGTTATATAATTACACTATGAGCAGGTACAACTATTTGGGCTTGTATTATTAAGCCTGTAAGCAACTCCTTTGGAAATCTGCTCAGTTTTTGGACCTCAATGACTTTCTGAAGGAATGAGGTCTATGAGTTAACAAAACATTGCCTGAGAAGGTGTCTTCTTTAATGACTGTTTCCCACCTAAAACTTCACTGACATCATCTTCTTTTTATGAGTTCCTCTAATCTATCTCATTTCTGCTTTGCCATATTTTGTATTCCGCTACCACTCTTTTTGAATCTCTTCTGCAATTAATTTTACCCCTGTCCTTTCTCCAATTTTCAAAATCCATTGGCTTTTTTCTTTTTTTAATACTTTCTACACTATAATTTTACACATGAACTGACCCCTTCTACACACAGAGCTTCAGACAAGCCAACACCATTTATTTATACAAATCCAGAATTTTAAAAGCCGTCCACCTTATCACCTGTTATGGATTGTTCCTGGAAATGCTTAAAATAATGTTTTTAAACAGCTTGTCTTAACTTTTTTCTTTTAAAACTGGAATATTCTTTGAAAGAATTTGGGGGTTTATTTTTCAAGACTTATGGTTTCTTTTTAAATTAATAAACCAGAATAGTTATGTTCACTTCTGCTCAGTAAAGCTATAGATATTTAGCAAGAATTTTTATTACCTTTTGCTAATTTGCATTGCATGATCACAATTAAAATTAAAAAATTATATCTGTAAATATTTTTTAATCAAAAAGTCTCTGTTCAAGTTCATAAAATCATTATAATTTTTCCATTCATGAGTGAATAATCAGGCACAGACTTTTAAGAGGGTCATTTTAAAGTTCCTTTTTCCAACAGTAAGTCCACTTACTAAAACTTTCAGTACAGTGAACAAATACACATTTTTTCCCCTACAAAGCCGTAGGATTGCACAAAAAATACAGAATAAATATAAACATTAGGCCAAGGCAACATTTTAAAGTGCAGAACTCCACTTGCCACCAATGAATAATTCAAATAATGGTGCATAATGCATAGGCAATTCTTACTAGTATTTCAAAACCTGAAGTGACACAATGAGATCAACATATAACAGTAATTCAAATACATTCTATTTATAATAAATAAGAGCTTATCTGACCATAGAACAGAATAAGCATATTGTCCCAACAAGCAAGCTCTTCACAAATACCCTTTTTTCCCTTGTCTGAATGGTGTGTTACCACTGAACATAAAGACAAATTAAGAAACAAAGATCTCATCCACCATCTGGTAAGAGAACTCATGGGGAGAGACATCTGGAATCTTTTGCTGGTATATTTTCCAGAGGTTTTATCTTAAATCAGTCAGTTTATACTGTCATATATCTGAACATTTATACAGATTGAAAATTCTCCCTTTATTTTCTTCCACATATTCATATCCCCTTAATGTTCAGTTGTCTTGGTTTAGCTTTTTTTGCTTTTTTTTGCTTTTTTTCTTCCATTTTTTTTTTGGGGGGGGTGTGAGGAAAAGGGAGGAAAGGGGAAGAGAGTTGCTTCACTTTGTATTCAGCTACTAAGTTCTGTGACAGTAAGCATGGAGGGAGAACAGTCCAACTCCTAGCCTCCATTAGCATTTTGTTTTGAGACAATAGTGCTGTTCTGAAGTGAATTCCCCATCATCCTCCCTTACTGAACCTTGGTTCAGTTTGCAAGGTGGTTTTGGTACACAAGAATTAAGCTTATTTTGTACGAAACTACAGTGGAGGCTCAGCTGCCTTTCAAATACACTCCAGTCTCTAAAAGAGAGACTAGGAATCTGAACCCATTATTTGGCCTGCTTCAAACTGCATATGCAGTTGGGGCATTTATCCAAGGAAACATAATATATGTAGTCTTGAGCTGCATATGGTGTAGATGTACAAGTCTCAGGAGTAACTGCTTTCATCTACTGATCCTCCCCCACTGTAACAAGTATTTTGGCAATGTACTCACAGGTGGAGAGTCCCAAGGACCAAAACTTCACAGTGGGATCCTCAGTGATTTTCCTAAAATTACTTCAGAGAAGTTTGACTACTACATACTTCTCTGTAGGACCTAACACCTAAAAATTTCTGTGCATAAGCCATTTTCCACTGCATAAGCTTTTGGGACCACCTCAGATGACTCCGCCTAACTTGTTTTTTTTTTTGGCATACATTATTTCTCCACTCAATTCTAATTAAGATGTTGCTGTCAAAAGACTCTTACAATTTATTTGTTATATTAAGCCACCACTGGCTTTCTCAAACATCAAATTCAGACTTCTTTACCCCTAAGCATCTCAGTATAATCTTGGTCCTTGCTCCTCCTTGTCTTGGGCATTGCAGGGTGGTGCGGGCAGCCCATGGCACTACCTGCAGGCAGAGCTCCTCCTCCAGCTGAGATTCTTAGAAAGTAATTTTCCACGTCTAAGTCTGGGTAGTGTCTGGATACTAGACACAAGTAGAGCTATAATCAAAAGGCTGAATTCCTACCTTGTCCCTGAATTTAACAAGTATCAAACTGTTCATGACACAGCGAAAAGTCAGATACAAAGCTAATTGGAGCAGTTATCCTAGGGAGTCCCTTTGTAACTGGGCCAGCAGTGCAGTCTTCAATTTATTAAAGTTCTGTATTCCCAGTTTGCAAACAAGCAACCTCTCCACACCCAAGTACTTTAAGAAGAAATTCTGAATCTCTTTCTTAACAACACCACAAAATAATGGGAAAACAATTAAGTCGGAGACAGTTAAGACTACCACTAAAATAAATGCATTGATTTAATTCATAGCTCTGGAGGCATAGTAGTAGAGCACTAGCATACGTTGTGTACGAGGCTGTGTGATCTTTCCTCACCATAGAAAATATTCTTGAAGGAAAGCCAAAGCTGAAAACCATGTAACTGCCTAAAAATAGTTTCAAACAGTAACTGGGAGGATTAAAACATATCTCACAGATCTTTGGTTTTGGAAAGTGAAATCTGGTCAATTAAATTCATGTCAAAATTCATGAGAAAAAATGCTCCCTGAATCAGGAAACCAAGTTAAAAAACTGAAGATTGTATTTGCCAAAGGACTGTGCTACTGTGTAGGTGACTGGGACACATGAAAAACAAAACAGTTGAGAAAACACCCTGATGGAATGTGGACATCTGAATCCTTAGATCTTGACTCCTAAAGCCTCAGGAATGATTGAACTCTATGGGTAGGAAGGCTGTACCTCGGCCAAGCAGCAGCTCAATGCAGCACCCTGGGAAGACACTTGAGTGCCCTCTCAGTGAGCCACATGGCTGCATCCAGGTGATGTCTGCAAGACACTGTTCCCTGCTGTTCAGTAGGGCTCCTCAGCTTCAGCAAAAAAACCACACTGGACAGACTGCTTTAAGTGCCCAAATTAGCTGTTACACTTCCCCTTGATGCTATGCTGTCTCATGTAGATATAATCATAATGATACATAAGCTCTGAAAATGCTTTTAAAATCAGAACATTATGAGTGATGTTGGGCCAAGCACTCTCTCTGAAGTAGACATGAAGTAAAACTTTGGTGCAGTGACCTCCCTTGTTTTGTGAACAGAGGGAAGTCCTATATCCCCAGGCAGTGAGATAAAAGTGCAAAACGAACTTTAGTGAAATCAAAGAAGTTTGAAGCAGGCCTTAAAACCATATTCAACCCACATTTATAGTATCTAGATACAATATTGTCTCTAATGACACTGAAATTAAAGCTTACATCTTTCGTGTTGCAAAAACCATAAGAGAGAAACAAGACGCTATTCCCTCCTCCAACAAATCTCATTAAAAAAAAAAAAAAGGCTCTGATAAAAAGTAGGGAAATATGCTTTTTCAGGAAAGGAAGTCACACAGATTTCTAAAACCAAAAGGGCATATTTTTTACCCATAATTGCACAGAGCTGGAAGTATGCCTGCCATGTTGAAAGACACAAAGAGCACAATAGAGCTGAGCTGCTTTTTCCAGTGACAATTTTCACCTCAAGTCAAAGGTGGTAATGGACAAATAGAGCCCATTTCTCTTGGATATTTTTTAAATGCACTCACTTCCCTTACAGAAAGGAGAAGGGGCATCATATCATCCTGTCTGAACAGTCAGGAGGAAATGAGCTTGGGAAGATCTTGCAGGAGGTTGCACTAGATGGAGCTCTCCCTCTAGTCCAGAAACCTCTCCTAATTTGTTGACCACTGTGTAGCCTGCAGAGATATCTTAGTTGCTGCTTCTGATTTAACAGAAGTTTCATTCAGCTGTCACTCAGATGAAGGTAATTCAATGGAGTGTCTGACTACAAATGGCAATTCTAAAATCTATGATACGGACCCTGATTTATTTATAAACAAACACTTCTTACTTAGTTCCTCTTAAAAAATAATGTTTTAAATTAAATAATTACTTTTTTCTTTTTTATTTCCAAAAAAAAGTTCCTAAGAAAAACTGGAAACTGTTCTAAATTCCCCAACTTTTTTCCATATTTGATGATAATACTGTGGAAATTGCATTCTTTCATGATATTAATTAGCAGCAAAATCTATTCACTAGAACTGTTTTTATTTTAATTTATATGCATTATAGTCAATGAGTGTCTCATTATTCCACATAATGCTTCCTATACTATTATTAAACAGAACAGGAGGTGTCCTCTTTAACTAAGGTATTTAACAAATCCCTATCAATGCAATAATGCTATTTTTGGAGTGAAATTAAAATAGCTGTGTTCTCTAGAACTATGACAATTTTGGTAAAGTATTTCTTGAAAGGACTAACAAAATCTTTAATGTTTGCAAATTTTATAACATAACATTAAACAAAAATGAGGTGTCATTCCTGATGATCAGGCACTGTGTTTAATCAATCTTTTCCAAATCAGATGGAGAATGATCAGCAGAGTATTTTGCAAATGGGAAATGGATTTATACGGAGCTTGAGAAAGGAACCACTTGCTTTCCAGCCACATACACTTCAGAAATATTCCGATCATCACCTGAAATAACATGGTCAAAACAGAGATTTGCACATAAATATATGCACTGATTTAATTAATGAGAATTACTCAGTCCACTAAATAAGTTTTGGAATACATAATTTGCAATGACCTTCTCCTAGGACTAAGAAAGCTAATTTGGAGAGAAACAGTCAGAGTTAACACAAAGACCAATAAATGTTTAAAATACCCATGCTTTTTTTTTTAAGGAATAAGCATAGCATTCAGCTGTTGAAATGGTATAATGGATTTTATGTATACTGAGTAGATTCAAACCGTGAAAATATTATATATTTGTACAGAAAATGCATTGTTGCATAGTATCTGAACTGGCCCCGGTACCTACCAGCAGCAAAGATGATTTGCCCCAGCCAGTTTCTCAGAAAGGCAAAAATCTAGTTAGAGGATGACACAACTGTGGCCAGAGCTAACACCAGTTACCTCAACACAGCAATACAGTGGGCAATGCAGCTCTGGTCCAGACAATGCCCTGTGAAGAGTACCTGCTCCTTTAAGGGTGGGATTGTTTGGATTGGGTTTTGTTTGTTTGTTTTAAAGGCCATCATTTCTGTTTGAAAGTAAAAAAGCGCAGTGACAACTGGTCTACAGAAGTCCTTCTGAACTGAACTGGTTCTGACCTAGTGATTAGCATGAAATACAATTTTGCTCCTACTGTAGATACAGATAAATGTGGTGCAACTGATCATGTGAAACTGACTATTTAACTATGTCTCAAAGATCAAAAGTTAAACCACTCAATTCTTACTCAGTATTTCAAAAGAAATACTAATAAATACAAGTCAATTTTTTTTTATTAATGTAAAACATTAACATCAATTGTCAGGAACATGTTAATGTTTACATAACAGTTGAATAAATATACTTGGTTACTGTAAACAATTGTATATTTAATGTATAAATAAATTTATTATTAATCTCTACATTAATTTAGACAGTGATTGATGTAGGAAATGAGAATTTTATGTGGTTTGAAAATCAGATCATACCTAGATACAGGAACTTCTGGAGAGTGTCCTATAAAAAAACAGGAGAAAACCAAATTCAGAAAGCAGTATCTGCTGTCCCAGATCATAATTATTCAAAGCTTGAAAGAACTGATAAAAATTGTTTTCCCAAATATTCCTAGAAATAGTGAAATCAAAACTTAACATGCACATTTTCTCATAATTAATTTTCACAGGAAGAAAACACTGCACAAGTTTGATGGCATAAACAAGTATGTGCCCTTTCCCTTATTTAGAGTTCTCAAATTCTCTTACTCATTGAAAAATAAGACAAAATGTAAACATTTTTAGAGTCCTAAGAATTGCCAACTTAGCTAAAAAGGTTTAGACTTACATAGAAGAATATTTCTTTTACAGAGCTGGAATTGTCACCAGACAGTCTGGCCACATCAATAAATTCCAATAACTGCTGTTAACCATCTTTCTTAGTCAGAGAAGATTTTTGTACGAGAAGGTGTGCCCATTGCATGAGGCCAACACTGCTTTAACGTTAACGTAAAAACTGGGTTCGATTCCTGGTCAGGGCCACTCCCCGGGCAGATGGAGCTTGTTAGCCCTATAAGGCAATCCATCTACATCCTG
>JAYRBT010000093.1:4533908-4550817 GCA_036023395.1 Myiotriccus ornatus
CCTAAAAAATCCAATGCGCAGGCTGGAAGGTGTAAAGACCTTCCCCGGTTCTTCGTTCGCGAAGTCTGGCCATTAAACTATCTTGACTTCTTGGTTAGTTTTATAACAGCAGTGTAGTAAAGGCAACCTAACCTTTCTCTGGGAACAGGTTGGCATTTTTCAGTTTGAACTCGAAGTGTTGACTAAAACTCACCTGCTTTTCCTTGGCTGTCATTAGTCAGTGCAAATAGCTAACTCTGTCATCTTGGGCTAATAAAACATGCATTAAAGGTATTACATGCATTTTTGCTTATGAGGTTATGGGACTGTCACTGAGGACAGCAAGATTCTGAAGAAAAACAAACACTGAACCTCTAAGGCTGAAGCACAGACAGCTGTGGTACAGTACATCTGGTTCCTGTTACCACAATAACTCCCAAGAGACTTGTTCTGTCTGTATCATGGACCTTCCCCACAACATTTCCATTTATTTTTTTGATCATTAATCCTGTTCTGATTACCTCAAAATCATCAGCAGAGAACAAGTCAAAAGGGCTATCTGAAGCCTTCGTGTTGATTAGCAGAGCATCAAATTCTTTGCCCACCTCGAAGTTTCCAATCACATCATCTAGTCCTAGAGCTGAGGAAGAAAATAAGCTCACAGACACGTCTTCAGCATCAGCCTCTTTTCACTATGTGGAAGCAACTTACTTCAGATATTCATAAGAAAAACAGTAATTGAGATGATTATGAGGAAAAACACGAAAGCAAATTCAACAGTGAATATGTCAGCATCTGAATTCTTCAGAAACCTAAGAACTTAAGAAACAATTTGTTACACTGCAAAAACATTAAAACTCCAAAAGAGGCAATGAAATTAAGTCAGAGAAACATTATATAATAACACTCACCTTGGTAAGGCAGCATTAGATTTAATTTTTTACCAAGTTTAAGCAATTTTGACAGGTTGTATAGACCTATTAGAGTAGTAACATAAGATAATAAAAGAGGTGTACAGTGAGAATGACTAGTTGTAATTAGAAGGAACAAAGAACAATATGGTGTGGGAAAAAAATCATAGCCAGATCTGAAGGTCTCATACCCACCTGTAAGGCTTGTCTTATAGTCTATTATTCAACATTTTTTTTTCAAAGCTTCCTTACAACCTCTGGTTCTCAAGTCCTCATGCACTGAAAACCTACATATTCATCTTCAGTGACTCGATGCTTGACAGTGCTTAGAATATCTAGAGAGACGCCTTTATGACCCTTTGAAATCAACTAGGATAGTTTTAAGTTGTAGAAAGTACCAGTGAATTCAATCAGCTTTTCCAATACTGCAAAACTAAGTTATCAAAGAGGATAATATCAGCAAATAACTTTGTTCACTTGTTTTCAGATTGCTGTGACACAGGAACTTCAGCTTTCAGTGAAGTTTGAGTATGGCAGGAATATCACAATACCTTGAAGATGTTTAAACTTCTACAAATGGTGAAATATTTTGACTACCTACTAGTTTCCACTAAAATGATCTCACATTTCTTTGAGTTTTTGAGCAAAATGCAATTTTTAGATTAAACACAAGAGGGTGACAAGTGTTCAGGAGTCTTAACAAAGCAAATTATTCCAATAAAGAATCACTCATTTAAATTTCTGCTACTGGAATTTCTACTTCCAGTGTTCAGGCTAGTGGACAGTCGTACAAGTAATTTATATTCTACCCTTAAATATGATTCAATAAGGATAAAACAGCTCAAAATCAATATATAAAATCAGCACTTTACTAAGTAAACCTAAGAGAGAAAAAACACAGGAGTAGCTGGGAAGGGAAATCATGGATGAGTTTGGGATTTTTATAAGTTTTCCTTTCTGTGTCTCAGCTGATTTATTCTCACACTTTATGGAACAGTATAAATTGTGGGGAAGAAGATCCCTTTTTTTTTCCCTGCCACCTTCCATCTTCTCTATTTCCATTACACCCTCCAGGAATTCAAATACAGTCCTTAGAAGACTTGTTTGATGACATTTTCACTACATCTTTCAAAACACCAATAATAGTTTCCAGTCGCACTTTCTGACATCTACAAAAATGTTACACTGAAAAGACTTGGGACCAGTTCTTTAGCAGGTAGTGACGTCATTTCTGCTAACTGAAATAGTAATTAGTTTTCAATTGCATGTGGATTTGGTCTTTGCTAAATCATACCAGTTCCATGAACATTTTAAAATTGTATATATTAGTAGGTGCACACTGATCATGACAAAACTTGCCAGTGAACCAGGATAACCCATATACTATATGACTATTCTGCAGATACAACTGTGTCGTAAACAACCATGGTGGGTATCTTGTTTAAATTTTGTACTTTTCTCTGAGGGAGGAGTGTCACATGATGTTTTGATTTGTGACAAACTGCCTCACTGACAGCTAAAAAGCAGAAACAAAATTAGAAACAGATGACAAAGAGGATGCACGATCTTACAGTAACTGCACAGTTTTTCCTCTATGTGATGATTGCTGAGAAAAAAAATTTCCAGTTGGTGTGATAAACATACAAGCACTTACAACCTTATGACTAAGAAGTCTGAGGATCTTCACAAAGCAAAAGTATAACCCTGAAAAGCCATTGAGACTGCATTATTAAACTCAGTGTGAGTACCCTTCTGTAATAAGCCTAGTAGGAGTATGAGAGACTGAAGGATATCTCTGCCCACCAGATACCATTTTAGACTTCACTCCGGCATCAGAAAATCTGTGAATCTCCCATGAA
Source organism: Myiotriccus ornatus (assembly GCA_036023395.1). Classification (NCBI taxonomy): domain Eukaryota; kingdom Metazoa; phylum Chordata; class Aves; order Passeriformes; family Tyrannidae; genus Myiotriccus; species Myiotriccus ornatus. Next base: position 4,536,658 of record JAYRBT010000093.1, read on the forward strand.
GACAGAGAGACATAATATGAAAAGGAGCTGTAGCTCTGTGTGTACCCATTAAAGAATTTTCTTCTTACCTTGGCTTCCTCCCAGAGTGGCAAGTTGAAAAGCTTCTTCAAGAGTTAGTCCTGTTTCATTGACTTTATTGATCTGAAGGCTATTAGATGCCATCATTGCTTTTCTGATAGCATCAAGCATAGAAGCTGAATATCCACCAGCAACATCTAGAAGGGATTAGACTCTTAGAAACAAGCTTTGGGCATTAAATTTCTACATTAAATTTCTATTGAAAGTTACAAAGAGACAGATTGTGGTAAACACAGCAAGTTTTACCATTAAGCACTGCCTCTGAATGCATAATTCCCAATAAAGGTGTTCTCACACACAGTGAGGTAAAGAGAACACAAAATCAGAAACCTGAGATCTGTTTACTCTCAAAACAGGAACAAAACTCTTTGTTAATTTTTTTTTTCTTTTGAAACACTTTTGGCCCAGCCCTATATTTCAGTACTCTACACTTCCTTACTCTAGAATTAGTGGGGGAAAAAAAAGGAGGACCACAAGTTGGAGACATGCTGACTTCTAAATATGAACAGGTGGGCATGTTTTTGTATCTCCCAGTGGTTTCCAAAAGAAACCATTTTCATAGCAAACTACTAACCTGTACCAAGACCAAGCTTCACATTGTGTTCCAGGACCTTTCGCACATTTAAGACACCGCTGCGCAACCTGGATTTTAAGAAGAAATATGTTCAAGAAAAGCAGGGCCGCGGAGCCATTTTATGACAAAGGCTCTTAGAACATGTGCAATAGAATTGGTTTATTATTTATTCTGGCTGGATGCCATTATTTCTGCCCAAATAAAGAAGACTATATAGTCCAGTTCCCAAAACATAAGCATAGTTTGAGGGGAAGGGAGATGGCCTGAATCTGCCACTGGCAGAACAATCAAAACAATTTTTTTTTCAAAGTAAATATTCTTACAGATATAAATATAGATATAGTGACTAGACTGAAAGATCACAAGTCAGGCCAGAGCACACTACACAGAAGTGGATCATCTGTTCAGTCCAATATGTCATTTATGGTGGAGTGGGATATCTCATTAATAGTCTTTCAGTGGTAGTGTGGACTTAAGGTACTACATGAACAACGTTTTTACTTAATTATACACCTTTTCTTTTTCTTTTTTTTTTCTTTTTTTTACTTACGAAAAGTTAGAATTGGGGCAATGTGAAATTGCAGCTCCACGAAGACTAAAAAGTTTCAGCTCTTCTTCAGAAAGATAACAGGCATGAGCCATCACTGTCTAAAGAAAAAGAAAATCACCAATTTACTCAATATTGCATTTACTTCAGTGGCTGTGCATTTTGCTGCACTGCTTTTTGCTGCACTTCTTTCAATAGCTGAAAGGACATGTTACCATCAAGTAAAATTAATGTACTTCTTAAATGAAGCTCTTAAAATTCAGAAGTGTAAATCTGTGTTTATCTTCAATATGCCTGAGATATTCCCTCAGCTTTTTTCATTTATTAATGTAAGAAGATAGGGTGCTGACTGTCGCAGTGGCTGCTGTGACCTAAGAGCTTCAAGGGGCAAAAGCAAGAATTCCCCAGTTGTCCTAGCACTGTAACAACCTTGTGATTTATATTTTGTAGCTAACACAGAGATGAAGTAGGGGTTATCAGATACAATGGAAGAGGTATGTACTCTTAGCGTGTTTCCCATTGGCTCTCTAAAGGTTTGCACCGGCTGGATATATATATATAAACACACATAGAAAACATTCTTTAAGTAAAATAATGTAATTTGTTATGCAGCTTTTAATTCTTAGCCTACATAGCTGACTTTAAAAATAAGTTCACTAGCAGTATATACAAAACATAGTAAAGGATAGTTTAATTTAATAATACATAAACCAATTATTCACAGACAAGTATAACTGGCATTACCTCATATACCAAATGCCCACTGAAAGAGAAGAGCAAGAGCTCTGTCATATCTTGCAGTCTGCTGATAAAAATGAGAATGGCACAGAGACTGTTTCCACTCAGCATCTCCTAATAGCACTGTACCCTTGCTATCTCTGCTCATAAAGCTCAATGCAGCTGAAAACGCAAGGACAGCCATATCTTCAGTTAAGGACATACACGTGGTAGTTGCTGAAGCATCTCTGCTGATCTGTACTGTTCTTTAAAAAGAAGGAAATATTTCGGCAACAGCTTCAAAAAAACCCGTGCTTTTAAAACACCTTAAAAATTTATTTGATGTCTTAGTTTTGGTGGCTGGACAGCGGAGAATGTCTGAGGTTCTGTTATGCTTGTGCTGAATAGAATTCTTTCCCAAACAACCAGAAGCCTGACTCCAGAAAGCACCAGCAACCATGATTTTTAGTTACCATTTTCACTTCTGTGCATATAAAAGTCTGACAGAATTAAGAACTATGTTTTTCCAGCACTAGTACTCTCTTTAGGACACTCACTGACACATCAAATCCACATGCATAGGACTGTGCTAGAAAACAAAGGTTAATACTGTGTACATACTTCAGTAGTCCATATTGATTTCTCAAGTAAAAAGAACAGTAAACAAGTAATTTATTGGGATACGATTTCAAACACAGAAATGGCAGTTCAATACCTAATTCCCAGGGACTTTCCAGATGTCCTTTGTGCCTCTGAAAATTCTCCTCTAAATTTTTAAATCAACTTGACTGATATTTATGCATTCTGAATGTAGTTGAGCTGTTCATATTCACTTGTGCATGGGCTCTCCACTATCTAATAAGGTGTGCCCTGGCACTCCAACCTGTAATTACTGTGGGTTGGTATCAGATCTGCTTACATTTATCTCAGCAGCATAAAGCATTAATGAATTTCAACTCTTCAGGCAACAGTGCCTCCCAATGCTGGTCAAAATCAGCTAATGAAATGAGAGTGCTTCTGGATAATCAGAGCAGTAATGTGTACTTGTCTGCATGTGAGGTTGAGACTCAGAACACAACAGGGCAGGATGCTTTCTCTAAGGAAATTGACAAAAAATGAAGTTGGTCCTACCATAACACCACAGAAGAAATCTTCAGGCAAACCAGTGTGCAAGGACGCTGTAATATAAGTGGATATTGTCCAAGAATTACCAGCTCCTACAATACGAGCTCCTTCTAATCTCACTGCCCTAATTCTCGTTGGAGCCCTTGGAAAATGGACCCGGGACCATAAAATATGTTTATTGTTCATCTCCCCTAAAATGTTTATGAAAACTGTGGGCTTGTCTGAAGTTCTAATACCTCAACAGAGAACATAAAATGAATCCATACTTTCCCCCAAATGTCTCTGACCTTGACAAAACAACTTTTCAAGTAAATGCAGTAAACTGTCATTTTCTCTATGTTGTGGAAGTTTTTATGCAGCTACCTTGCTGGTTAGGAGCTTGTTTTTATCATACAAATCAGTGTAATTCTTGTAGGCAGGAAACATGTTCTCCACAACTCTGACTTCTTCTTCATTCTCACTTATGTGACTCTGCAATAAGAAAATACACAGCAGTGAAAGCTTTAAATAGCATTGAACTTCACACAACCTTCTGAGCAATCTACTGGTGCTAATTGCACACTGATAAAAATTAGTATCTGTAAAGCTACAGTTAGAGCTAATCCTTAGGTTTCTCTTTTAATCAGAGAGATCCCTGGTACCCAGAGGAGTAGCTCCATTTGTTCCTTTAAAAGCAATATGAGATGGTATGCATGTCCATCCCAGTAGTGTGGTGACATAGTGGCCAATTTAGGGTTTGAAAAAATGTCAAAACAAAAGATAAAATAAAACATGACAAAATTGTGAGGTAAAAGAGAGAAACAGTCTACAACAGAATGGATCCTGAGATCAGGGTAGCTGATAGGTAGCTGCTCCGTGTATCTTCAGATGAGCTGACTAATTACTGGCCTCAAATAAAAATCTGACCTTTCTGTACTCCCATTAGGGCATATATTTTCAAAATGTCCACTTTGAAATGAAAAAAAAATCTACATGTAGCATAGCTTTAAAACAGTATATGCTTAGAACTGTGTAACAAAAAAAAACCCAAAACAAACAAACAAACAATTTCAACATACCTGCAAGCTTTAAAATATGGCTTTTTTAAACACAGAAACTTTATCACACTAGAAATCCTACAGCTGTATGAAAAATGTTATGTAAAATACAAAGATGAGTAATACTTCTACCTACTGAAATCTGCTCTGTAGAGAAACAATGGAAGGCAGGGGGACAGACTAGACTAGAGAGAGCAACCTTCAGCAATCCAAGTACAGGGTGCCAGTCTCCCTGTGTGACCATGCACTGGGACTTGCTGAATTGTGCATCCTCCCAGCTATGAGCCTTCTCAATTCCTGTACAAGTTACAGTGTTCTTACAGAGTACCATTTGTAATTTCAGAGGAATTTATAAAAAGACTCCAAGGTGTAGAGGTTTAAGTGTTTTCTGAAATCATGAAAACTCCCTGGTCAGTGTGCTGTCTGCCAAGACTACTGAAATTGTATACAGAGCTCTCAGAGCTTACCTGCACATGGAGATCACGAGCCTGTGCTAAATCTCCAAGTGCACACAGCAAGTCCTCTGTGCAGGAAGGGCCAAAGCGGGGAGTTATTACGGGTTGTACTCTTGGATACTGAAAATATTAAAAAGACAGGCTTTGTATTCTACACACACACATATGTATAAATACTTATATACGTCAGTAACCACAGTTAAGACTAGCTTTACATGGCAATTACATTTTCTCTTCATTGCTTATTGCATACTACATCCTTGCCAACTCAATTTAAGCTGTATAGTTATTTCCTTACTTTTATTAGACATTTCATCACAGAAATAGAGAATCAAAGTGTGTATTTGTGTGGGGGGGTGTTTAAAACGATTTTCATGAACTTTATTAAAGAATTTATTTTAATTAGAACTTTGTCATCGAGTCACTGAGATTTTACCAGTCTTCAGGAGCACCAGATACTTTTTCATATTTGCTGACAGTCCTATATGCACTACCAGAAATAAGTCAGATGAATGACCAGACATTTTTCTGAGTTCTTTTTCTGTGGCTGTCAAAGATGTAATGATGCAAAACTGTAGGCTTCTGTAAAACTAACCATTTTCCTGCTTAATCATTTCTACTCATAATAGCAACAAACTATCCCTATACTACCTAGATAGGAAGAATAGTGTAGAATCAGATACACTACACAGTAGGAAACAGTGGAGAAAACACCAAGAGTAGAGATACAGAGGTTTACACCTTGCACGTTTAGATCAAAATTTTCATAAAAAATAGACAACAGCATTACAATTCTGCCTTCAGTCACAGGAGAGAGTTGTGCATAAGTCAGCATATGATATTTAGGACTGAAGTTTCCGATATGTCTCCAAGATACAAGACACTCGGGATGTTGCAGATTAGCCATCTTATTCTGCTAATACGTATGATTTAGGCAGCAAACTCAAGGCATCTGCTCTTGAATATTTTAAAATACAATGTCAAAAAAGCCACTGAAAACTAAAGTTTGATAGGAAAATACCCCTGCTTGTAATATTAGAGTGTAAACTTCTATGTTTATCTCAGGAGTGTAAACATGAATTTCTTTAGAAACACAGTGTAAGATATGTGCTGACCAAAAATATTAATTTTATAATGGATTACTAACTGTACTGAAAAAACACTGATTTCTGCTGGTGAGAATTTCTTTAATTTGTCTACTTATATACCAAAGAGGATCAACTGAATTCCCTCAATAGAGAAACACGCAGAACATTGCTTTGCTCTGACCACAGAAAACTGATTTTACACTGTTACAAGTCCATTTTTCAACGTGTCTAACAGAACATTTTTCAGACTGATGCTATCTCTCTTACAAAGAAAAATGTATATTTTGTTGATTTTTCACTAAGACAATAACTTTGGACAGCATGATTAATGATTTCATATATTCATAAAGTATCTTCTGAATACAGAAGTGGATGCAAAGGAGAACTTTACTTACTTTCTTTTCCAGGAGCTCTGTAACAAATCTGAAAAAGGGTAGAAATAAAGTTGCTATAAATCCGTGATCTATGTTATAAATTATGAAAAATATAGAAAATATATACTTGGATACCCTGTTAAACACTTCAGACATAGATCAATTTTTCACAAAAAGCTGAACCAGATTTTCAGATGAAATAAAAACAAGCAACACAATACAGTCAGAATAGTTACACCAAATTATTCTAGTTTTGAATTTGACCCTGAATATGCAGATTATTTTTTTTTCAATTGCAATAATTACCATTAGACAAGTGGTAATTATTCTGAGTTCTCCCTGAAAACGAAACACATGCTACATTAAACGAGTTGAAAACATAATTATAAGGTACAGATGCAACATTAGAGAAAGAAAAAACAAACCATCTTAAATTTGTCTGTCCATGAATTTAAACTGTAGTGTTAAATAAATTCTTTTAAAATCCAGTTCTTAAAAGATGCAGCAATATTTTATACCTCACATCCAGTAGTTGCAAATGTCCTTGTTAACTTAAAGAACCTTGATATTCTGGAAATTACTATACTAATGTTAGTGTACAGATTATCTACCTTATGGAAAATACAGATTTACTTACTCTGTCAAATAAAAGAAGCTACCTCAGACCTCTACAAGAAACCCAAGCAGTCAATATGGATAATGTGGATTAGCAAATAAAATTTCCTCTGATTTTGGAGAGAGGAAGTTCTTTGAAAGCTCATTATGTTTAGTGTATGTAATTTCCAAAAGCCAGATTGAGACGGTTTCTGGACAGGATCTCTGTGAATTTGTATGACATGGTTTATGTTCAGAAAACTGTGCAATTTTGATTACAATAAACACTGAATCAAATTTATCAAATATCTTCAGATGGAAAAGAAAATAATGCTGGAGGATAGATTCACAGCACTGGAGCTGGTGCTAGATCACCAGCTGGAGGTTAAATACCCTAGTTCAACTTCTGCAATGACCAAAGGAGTTTGAGCCCACCATTGTCTACCTTGGAGAGCCAAAATGCAATATTAATTCAATATCATCTGCCTGCCTCTCCCCATACTGATTAACCTGATATAATAAAACATTCACTTGAGCTGGAACTCTAACAGAAGTATAACACTCAGATGATAAGCCAAAACTTCAGTAGGGTAGTTTTAATTCTTCTTCACATTCTTTGAACAGTGTGAGCATTGTTTCAAAATTGAAATACCTTTACCAAATATATCCTATACTTTGTTGGCTTATGTGCTTCTCTATGAGGAAGGAAGCTCAGCGTCAAATCACGGTCTTCTGTAGCAGAAGAACAGACTTGAACATAGATAGTCCTCTTTACAAGTGTTTATAACTTAATATTAGTAGCATATACTGTATTCTGGATTTCAATTCCCTACCTTTTCTTTAAATCCCCTTTGACATAAAATGATACATTCAAATTTTTACTAGAATTTAGATTTAATATATGAAGCATTTGGAATTGTATCTAATTCCATGCATATGTTTAGTTCTGGGGTTATCTATAAAGAACTAAAATCAGTGTAGTCCATTTTCTGACGGTGTGACAGATCACATTCCCTAGATTCTTGAAAAAAACCCAAACAACAGAAAAACCTGTTAAAATATTGCCCTCTTGAAGCCAGAGCTTTTTCATCTTTCTGCAACTGTATTGCTGTGATTCAGGTAAGTACTCCAGATCCATGCCAAGAAGCACACTCTTCTCTAATCAGTTCTGGAGTACTTGTGGCACACTCTCACCCAAAGCTGCGAAACATTTGTTATTAACACAGTCAAAAAGGAATGAGTTGGAGGCACAAGACAGGTATTTAAAAGAAAGGGGGTTTGATCATTCTGAAGCTTTTAAAAATACCGGAACTGGGAGTTCTGCTGCTTTCAGGCCCATTTGGCAGGATTTGTGCTGTATTATGAAAACTGGGGATTTGTATGAAGGAAAACAAATGTTAGTAGAGTGAAAATGATTAATACTGCACATTTTAAAAGTGTCTTTAAATATAAACACTGTTAGAAACTCATGACTATTTTTGACTTTTCTGTCATGCTTCTAGCATGATTTGCAAAAATAGGATAGCAACTTCACACAAGTGTCATAAAATGTTTATATTCCTCTTAGGTATTTTCTCTTCAGCATGATATTTGAAACCTTTATACAAGTAAACAAACAGTCCCATGAGAATAGCTGTATGTCTGGTTAACTATTTTCTGAGTAGGGGTGCAAAAGACATGAGAAACATAAGACAGCAGGATGTCATACTCCAGTCTTGGGTCTCCTCCACTACGGACATTGACTTAATTCAATTCTCCTTCATTCACTCAGCTGCATATTAGTGTAGTTTGACTGGTGCTGTGATGGAGAAGAGAACCACAGCATGTTTAAAAAGGGGTATATGGAAGCTAACTTCCACAACTTGAAAAAAGCCTTATCCTAAGGCTTTGGTAGAAGGAAATAGCTCAGAAGATAATGGTGGCAAAGGAAGTGGCTGCCACTCTACCATCCCACATCAGGTCACATCACTTCACGCACAGCTGTGAAGGGAAAAGAGGAGGCAGAAGCCACACATATTCTTTCAAACCCTAGATCCCCCTTTCTTTGGAAAAGCCAGAGAGATGGTACTTGGGCTGTGCAGCAACTGGGTATGCAGGAATTGCCAGAACTGTAGAGGACAATACTGTTGGAAGAAAAAACCTGTTCCTAATAAATTCACACCTGTAAGTTCTTAGTCAGATTCACATTCGCTTTTCATATGTATGAAAAATTTTATTTTAAAAGGTTAGGCCATCAATTTAATCATTTTACCTTTCTGTCTCTTGGACAGAGTCAGCAGTAATCTCTTTGTATTGTGGCACACTGTCATTCATATCCATGCAGACTTTTCCAACAAATGCTCGTTGACCAAATTTATCTGTTGAGATGCATTAGAATATAAATCTCAGAATTACTGTTCACGAAAACCACTATCAAAGCTTATACTGAAATACAAAAGCAAAGTCCACCCACCCAGCTTAATTTAAGATGAACAAAATTCATGCTCTTGTCTTATCTCTAAGTTGGGACTATTCATGTGACTTTTAAGGATAAAAAGGAAAAAGGAAAAAAGCAAACAAATAATATTTAAATAGGAGTTCTCCTCTTGCGCATTAGTACCCAATTTATAATTGTTATTATTGAGGACTAGATTACTGTAGTTTAACTACAACCAGAATTCATAATAGTACTGCATGAAGACAGCTGTGAAATAGAGAATGAGAAACATAAGCACCAAAGCACAGTAGCTGTAGTAGATGATTACCCTGAGATGAGAAAAAACACAAAGATCTCAGCAAACCATGTCTCCTTAAAAAAAAGGAATGAGATTGCTAAAGTGCCTCCCACACACAGTTAGAGGGAGAAAATTTTCAGAGCTATTCTAGCCTCTTTCTTGAGATTTATCCAAGCTAGATGATTAAATCAGAATTCATATATGCAAGACATGCATATAATATTCAATTCTAAGCTGTCAAACGTGTTTCTAAATTAGATTTCTTTGTCCAGTTTTACTGTTTGAGTTGTTGAATGCAACGGCTTCAAAAATCAGAAAGACTAGGTAATTTTTGAATAAAACTGAGATTCTTATTACATTTTTCTGCTTTGGGAGCTGCCTGAGCCTTGAGAAATCCTGCAAGAACCACAACATTTTCAAATAGCAGACATTTGCAACTGCGAACAGAAGGGAAAGATCCTGATGCAGCTTTCACTTTTTCTGATGTCAGAGGGTGTGTGGAGATTTTTGACATTGATTATCAGCTGCAACTTGGGAGTATCAGGAAATGAATGTGCTGACATTCAGCCTTTTAAACCTCAAATAGCAGAAGATTAGAAAGAGCAGAGAGCGGCAGCTGGAGAGCAACTCCAGCAGACCTAACTCAAGCTCAGCCAGCAGCTGATTTAGGAATGAAGAGACAAGCAGAAACAACAGCAGGACAGAGGCAGTGAAGTGAATACATGACACCAAAGTAGGGTTTGGGGACACAGGTATAATGAATTAAAAACAAATTAGTAGACAGCCAGACCCCTAGCTAGTCTGATATTCCTAAACTCTGTTTCCTTCAACTAATACGATACACACAGCATTCCTCAAAACTCACTGTTTGTCTCACCTATAATTTCAGCAAGAAGAAGAGAAGTATCTGTGTGAATTGTTGCAAAGTAGCAAGCTGTAGTCGTGCCATTCTTTAGAGTTCGTCTCTATAAAAAGAAATCAGTTTCAACTGTCTGAAAAAAAAAAAGTAAAGCTGCCAAAAAGAAGAACAGGCAGTCTCATTTCAAACTGTGAGAACATTTAGTTATTGTGAAATGGTGCAGTGAAGTGGGAAGGTAAAATATAGATTTTTAATTTCATAATAGCTCTTTTAAGTCTGAGTGTTAATAAATACAAAAATTCCTCACAGAATTTTTGCAATGACTAAGGCCATAGAAGCCACTCTATATTTCTTCCCTCAAACAGGAAATACTCCAACTTATATTTAGAAATACAAACAACTAGTCATTTTTGTTATTTCCTAGTTTTGAAAAGCTCTCCAATTTTCACAGTGAAGCACTGTTTATCTACTGTTAACAAAGCAAGGCTTTTGAGAAAAGCACTGGTTTTCTTTTGGCTATCTGATGTGGCTAGAAAAACTAGTTAGGTTTTTGTGTATCAAAACCATTTGTTATTGTGAAATACAAAGCAACAAACTTAAAGGTAAAAGTAAACTAAGCACAACTGCTCAGACTGTAATCTTATTATTTATTTAATTACACCATTTGAAAGGAGATGGTGATTGACACCTGTTCATATTACTTTTGGAGAACATAACAGTAAATGAAGTGCAATTTTAGTTACATTAATTCATGATGAAATTTATCATTTCCACTTATCTTGGGACTGATGACTCTGTTGACTACTCATCCAGCATACGGGTTTAAATTGTATATTTGGATTCTTGCTACCAAGTAATTTGAGAATTTTCTTCTATTTTTTTTTAATGAGACAGAAGGTAGGACATCCAATACAATATTGAGAATGGCTAGAGCTGATTATTTGACAAACATGAAGCCAAGCTGCTCTACTCTTTCTGCTGACCTTCTGAAAACATACTTATATTTCACAAATATGAATGTCTTCAAGTAGGTAAATGTTGTTTGCAGGACTTACAACAACTCTGGTGTACACTTCTTCTGCAAAACCACTGTCTTGGTATTTGACTTCTGTTGGGAACGTGTAGGTAGTCAACCACTGCATAAGAGGCAGGTCTACTCTTGTACCAGTAAATGAATACTGAGGGGCATGAATATGTGTATCAACCAATCCTGGCATGAAGAATTCACTAGGGAAAGAAAATAAAGTTATAATAGTCCAAAATATCTCAAAATTTTCCATGGTAAATAGCTTTGTTTTAAACAGTATGTTTGAGCAAAATCCACCAGAGTAAATGGCAAGTACAGCCTATCAACTCCTACTGTACCTCTACCCATATTCCTTTTTCAGTTAGAAGTAGTTGAATAATAACATTTACATAGACATGCATATATAAACAGCTAATTGTGACAACCAGTATAAGAGCATGATGAATCCAATTATCTCTAATATTGATTCAGCTTAAATACCAACAAATGCAAACTGACTTTACAATAACCAAAATTACTCCACTGTAGAATCTTACATGAAAAGGAGAAGATGTGGTCACAGACCTGCTTTCCAGTATGGATATATTTAGAATGCCTCAGGCTTCCTGACCATTATATTTACAAAAATACCCTGTTTTACTCTCTCTCTCCCTTTCTCTCTCTCTCTCAAAGTAATGAATTTTCAGGTGTAATGGAAGAACAGCCACTGTGTCTATAAATGCAGACACAGACATTAGTTAAAAAATCTCTCCTCAACATCTTGACAGGAAAGGCCTATTTACAATGGAACTGTAAAATTATTTGTTGTCATGTAATGTTCATGCAATAACAGGAATGAATATATCAACATTACTAGGAAGTTGCTATAATTGCTTTGGTTTGGGCTGAAACTCCATACTGTAAATTTCTCTCACTTCTCTCCCCTTCTCCCTGACTACTGAATGAACAGTGATTTCGTCTCTTCATAGTTCCCTTTCTTTCCGTTTTTCCTGCATGCTATAAATACTGAAAGATCTTCCTCAATCTGATCCATATTCTCAGCACCTTCCACTTTCCTCAGGCTATTTCAAGTGAAGAAAACATCTGATGACTCATATATACTACACGATTAGCCTTTCAACAAAACATACAGATTTTTTAACAATTGATTACTAAAAGGATGCTGCAGCTAAGCCACAAGACATTCACAGTGGTACTACATACAAAGCATAGTGCACTCCACAACTATTTCACTTCACCAAAAATCTAGGGAACTTCACTGGCTGAAGTGCTCTAGCTGCAGTACGGAGAGAAATCCAAGGCTCTGTGTTTAGAAGGTTTAAATCTTCTAATTGTATTAACTTTTATTATGGAGTGTGTCAAAGTCCAAGGCAATGTGTTTCATATCTGCAACGTCAGTGCTACCTACATTTACTAAGTCTAGAGTTTCACTTTAGTTAGGCACAGCTCACTGCTAACAAAATGGATATAGAATGTAATCTCAAGAAAGAGCAGCATTTACTTCTGTGAGTACAGAAGTGGTTATGTGTGAAAATTAAATATGGCATTTGGTTCTGTGCAGTGTACATCAGCCAGCAAAATTCAGCCATGTCTGCAGTCCCAAACAAAGGAATGCGAAAAGCACACGGACTGGCCACCCTCTGAGTCCCACCCAGGACACAGGCAGCTTTGGGTAAAGAGGTCTCATGGAGCTGAAATGGAGTTTTGCCCATTGAATTGGATTTTATACATACCCTGTGAAAATGTATTCACAGAGACTTACTCTACTTCATTCAAAGAATAAACTGCATTTGCTGAAATTAATCCAAATAAAACACATACTGTTTACTCAGTTGTCTTATGTCACATGTTTTGAAACCCCACTTCTCAGCCAGTTGCTCCTGCTGATCACTTTGTTCCAAAAACACAATCTGAAAGAAAGAAAACACAGGTACTTTAAGCCTGTATCCCACATCAGCTTTATGTGAAGGCAAAACAAGTTATATCATAAAGCAGATTTTACGCACTTACTACAAAGGTGAGAGGTTTCCATTGAAATACTTGTTATTCCTGACTATCAAGCATAATTTTGAAATACCTTTCCACAATCCAGCGAATAACCACACTCACCTTGTAACTTGGAATAAAATAATTAATTCACTTTCAGGTAATACCCAGGCAGACCTGCAGAGACTTTAATGTCCACCAGCATTCCTGTAATGTAACATCATTCTAGCAGTAGTCATTTGCTGTGGAGGTGTACAACAGCCTTATGGGAATGCAATTACAGTATTCACAACCAAAGGGGGCAAATTAATTGCTTTGCCTAGGAGTAACTGACATCAAGCTAAATATTTCCTCATTTTCTGTTTGTGTCATTAATGTTGGAGTTCTTTTTATTTTTTCAGTGCCTTGGATGACAAAAGAAATTGAGGGGAAAAATGCAGATAACATTTTCATTTTACAGAACAGGCTAAAAGGAAGTGAAGATCTTTATTTATTTCAAAACAAAACCCTACAATCTGGAGCCAAACTCAACCCCATTTGACTCCTGGAGAACACTGACTGTACTGATGATGAGTCGTTGTTGCCAAGTTATAATTTTAGAACATTTTCTATTTATTTTTAAATTCCATGGTATTTTAACATGAGTCTACAACATGACTCTTGGCAACTGAATTCTCAACTCTTCAATTTCCTAGGCTATCTATAATAGACATGACAACTCTCCAAGAAACAAAGGTTGTGAAGCCTAGGAACTGCAGGCTTCAGGCTTCAGGCGGGATCCAGGTTTCCTCCACACTCGATAGAGTGGAGGACCCTGATGCCTCCCTTGGAAAAAGACTGCCTAACCTGGGCTTTTAAGAATTCTTGCCTAACCACAGCTTCTGGCAGAAACCAATTAATGGTCTTTTAACACCCTCAGTATAAGAGGTCATTTCTCTAAATTCAAGGGAATAATCTTACTGCTACCAGAATCCTTCTGCTCCTG
>JAYRBT010000093.1:4555353-4573377 GCA_036023395.1 Myiotriccus ornatus
CGACAAGGTATCTGTTAATGCTGTACTACTGTCTGGCAACTCACTTTTGCAAACAACATGAAGGTTGTAACCACTTGCAGAAGTTTCATTTACAATAGGTTAGGTTTGTAGGCTGGAAAAGGCCTTTAAGATCTTCAAGTCTCAGGCTGACTCCTCATTCCTTGGCCTCTGTACTGCACGTTTGTAGGATAAAGGAGTAGAAAACAGATGCCAGCTGAGGTACCAGAACTACGGAAGTAGGCAGCCTCATTCAGTGAAGATGATCTACAGAAAACGAGAGAGCAGCTTCAGGAAAATGAAAGGCAGAGAAAAACTAATTTTATTAACTCAGAGAACTGTGTTCCCAGAACCATATTCCCTCCAGCAACCTAAGTCAAAGTATATCATGAACACATGCTAAGAGGATCACTACTGAAAACACTGGGATAAAACTTCGGAGACACAATGATGTACACCAAGGATAACACCATGAATATCCTCTGAATTCCTGTTTGAAGACACTATTATTCATCAACTTGTCAGGTTATGAATGAACTTGGCACCAAGGGCAGTGACACTATTGCTCTCAAGGCTGCATTGCAAAGTTTGTCGTTACATGGTTTATCATTAAAAGACCTTTGCACTTCCCACTGTGCTGACACTATACAAATGCATAGCAGATTATCTTTCCTACAAGCTCTCCAGATTAATGGTGGTAGGCGAGAGAAACACAGTGGAAAATCACAGAAGACATTTAATTTTGGTCTCCTATGGACAAGTCACCAGCCTTTATCTTTCCTCCTTTCTACAAGAATATGTTAGGTTGCTGAGAATGAAGTTTTAAAAGTATTGTGTTTACTGATATCAGTGGAATATTCTTACCTGGATTTTGCTCTCAGCTTAATAAGGCAATAAAGAATCAGGTAAAATAAAACAGACACGTGAAAGTGACTTTTACATACTTATATTGGCAATTCTTGTGGTAGGTCTTGAAGTTTAAAAAGGCTTCAAAAATAATATCCCAAGATAAAACTGAGGGTTTTTTAAGACATACGGCAGTTTTTTGTTGTATTTCTGTCTTCTTTGACATGAGAATCTAGCATACAAAACAAATCACAAATTGGTCTTGCAGGTTAATCTGCTTCGGAGAAGAAACTGGCATAAGAATCTTTCATGCAGTTCAATTTGCTTAGAGTAATCCAGCTTCCTTGAAAAACAGAATAATAAGCTTTTTAAAATAGAACCAAAAGTCTTCTGAATTAGCACTTCCAAAATCCCTCTTCCAAAGTTTTTTCTCAGGGTGATCCTACTATGTTTCTTAAGGCTGCAGCTGAAATGAGCTGTGTTCCAAGCTGTTACTCCAGGTGAGGAAAATTGCTTCTTGCTGTAGGAAGGATAAAGACTGAGAGAGAGGCTGTTTTTGTTATTGAATAATAAAGGTAGAGGGGGTGGAGATGAGAAATAGGGTGAGGGGACCAAGCCCTGCAGCAGTAAATTCACTTGCTCCTCCTGTGAAGAGAGAGGTGAAAACAGCTTTCCCCAGAAATAGCTGCAGCTCCACACAGCTTGCCCTTGCCCTCTTGGCAGCAACTAGCTTGATTTTGCTCTCCAGTGTGCTGCCCTAGGACAGCTGTGTGCTTCACTTAATGCAAATCAGGCTACACACAGCTTTTGGGTTCAGAATCCCAAGCTCTTGTGCTGGCTGCTACCCAGACTCACGTACACTGCTGTCCAAAATAATATTCAGCAGACCTCACTGTTCCCAAGAAACCTTTTGGTTGTGTTCAGCAGGGGAGTGGGCTGCTCCCAAGAGTCTCACGCTGCTTCAACCCTGATTTTCCATTGAAAGCCTCAGAGATTTCCTCCAGGTTCCTTACTAAAAGAATGTTAGTCTAGTGATTTCAGTGAGATATAATCCAGTGAGTATTTATTGAAGAAACAAAACAAACAAACAAATTTACAGTTTCTTGCTTCAGCACTTTAGGGGGAGAAATGTCAATAACAAACACTGTTAATGATAACTTGTTTCTGTTAGTGGGTTCCAAACACTCTGAAGTTTTATAATTTCACTGTCAAAAAGAGCTAGAGGTCTCTCCTGCTTTTACGAGCTGTCACGTGGGAGAGCACCGGAGCCCTGGAAGAGTGGTAACACCCTTCTCTCCTCCCAGAATTTTTTTGGTTTTCTAGGTTGCAACAGTTACACATGCACGCCCTGGATACTTGTATGACTCAAGGTGAGACCTTGGCTAAGTAGGAAAAACTGACTCATTCTTCCAAAGTTTTGTTTAAGTGCCTTACACTAATATATGCTTAGTTTTGCTGGGATATGCTGGGCCAGGCACTTTACCATCTGGGATAGAAATGTAATGCTCAGTTGTGCTGTTACATACTAATTAATGAGTGAACGAAATACCACTTTTTTTTTTTTTTCTTTTTAATGGTTGAGGGTCTGAAGAGAAAGATTTACCTTCTTTAAAATTATGCTTTTTTTTAAAGCATTAAAAATAAATCTTAATTTTAGAAACTCATTGAAAATACCATGTATGTGTTAAGACATTTAATAATTAATAATGTGTACTTTGTTCTAATGCTGTTTTAAAAAGAAATCTGTCCCACTAGCTTATCAGACTCTCTGTGTCTTATAAATTGTTGATGTCTGAGCAATTATAGAAATTACTCTTTAGTTGAGTCCTGAAGCCAAACTTATTCCAGATCAGAAAAATAATCAGTCAATGTACTTCCAGGAGCACAGGGAAGATTTTAACAGGATTAGAGTGCCTTTGTTCCCCTCAACACTTTCAGTTTCTGGTCTTTTTTCATTTGTCACACTATACAAATGAATAATTCAATTATTTGTTTCAAAGTTTTATAGCACCTAAGCTGATCCTCCATCATCTGAGAAATATAAGACAAAGAAATCTGCTTCTCTTCACTGCTTTCAGAAAGTAGTTGATGGGGTACTTGTCACCAGCCAAAAACACCTGTTGTCAAGAGTCTGTTGAGACCAGTGCCTGTGGAGCCTGAGCACCAGATGACAAAAGTTATTATTCTGGTCTAGCAATGAATGTTATTAGAGTATTTATTATCAAAATGTACCTTGACTATAATTTGTAACATAGCAACTAGGTAAATGGAGAGAAAAAATACAGTTCATTTATCTGCTATTAAGTGATTTTTTTTTTTCTACATAAGAAAGAACTGATTGCGCGGCTAATTCTTGGGATTACTCAAAAAAAATAAAAGAAGCATGATTTAAATATCTTTTCTCAAGTCTGAAATTAAGTTGAGAACATTAAGTTGTTAATCCAGAACAAGCTACTTCAGATAGCTAATTTTCCCACAACATTTATATAATCAGAATCTGTTTATATTACTTAGTTTTTCCAACTCCATCTAAAACTGAAAATTACCCCACCCACAAAGAATAAGAAGCAATGACCATACACACAACTCCATGTCATTTACCACCATGGGTATTCACTCTGTAGGTCCCAGATAGAGCTTTCAGCCTTTGATATCCAAGCCTACAAAAGCTTGGGAAGGCAAGCCTCAGGCACTGCAAGGGGAAGCTGGAGTTATCTACTGATGCTTCCATCTCCAGAAGGGGCCACAGTACTGTTATAAAATATCCCATGATTAGAATTTAAAGATGGTATGTCCTACTTATTCACTGATACATAATTAACTGAAACACAGATTGACTGATGTTAGTTCTAACACTTATGAAGTTTTTCTCTTTTACCGCCTTGTTCATAACAGGAATCCTAGTAACTAATGCTGTAAAGTTCTTTAGAAGAGCCAGGAAATACACAAATATCAGTAAAAGTCATCTCTCACTAGAAGCACAAGCATGAATGGGTGAAACATGTCGAAAGATTGCAATGGCAAACTTGCTTCTGTTTTCCATAAGACACACAGGATCAATCAACACATTTGCTAGACTTAACCTCTGATCAGGTTAAAAGAGACCAGAGAGGAATCTGGGTGTCTGCTGTTGTTAACAGGGGTTTACGGAAAACAAATTGGTTGGACATGACTTTCTGTTGCCTGAGACCCTTCACTGATAAAACTTTATCTGTGGAATTACATTTCATAGTGAGCGCAACACATGTAATATAATGGGATCAGCCGACCCCTGGTCATGGCAACATCATAAACTACTCTATGTAACTGTTCAAAAGACACTCTCTTGCTAGTCTCATTTTCATGCTTAAAACCAATAAAAATTAATATTCTTCACATACTCTTAAGTGACAAGAGATTTATCTAACTTTGCATTGCTAACAGAACATAAAACACTTCAGATATGTAAGCATAAATAAATTGTCGTAAGGAATTCAAGTGAGCAGTTACTATTGATTTCCCATTTATTGCTGTCCACACATGAACACTTTTCTTGCTTTACTGAGGAGCAAATTCCACTAATGCTGGAATTATTTTCTTCTTAAGTAATTTGTGAACACTGAATCGTGATGAATATTCTAATTTAAAAAGGTAATTAATAACATAGAGATCCAAACATACTCCTGTAAAATCACTAATAATTGCAATGGATTGACCAGCAGTTGCATTTCTAAGCTGTTCAAAGGATCTCTTCATGTGTGCCAGTGTTCAGTAAAGTAGTAAAATTGTGATGAAAAGTTTCATGATGATCATGTTGGAGGCAGTCTACTTGAAATATAAAAACAATAACACAGTATTATTATTTCATCACTTTCTTTCAGAAGGTATTAAAACATAAATGTAGAAACTGTGAGAATTTAAAAAAAAAAAAAATCACTTATTGAATTCCAATGGTAATAGGAATATGTTTAAACTGAATTAACTAACTTACTTATTCACAGGTACATAGTTTCATGGAATCTCCAGCAGAGGAAAGACAAGGACCTGTAAATGTGAGTCCAAATGAGGACCACAAGAAGGAGGAGGGGGCTGAAGCACTTCTCCTATGAAGACAGGCTTAGAGACTTGAAATTGTTTAGCCCAGAGAAGAGAAGACTACAACTGAGATTTTATTGTGTCCTTTCAATATATATTTTTATTACATATATCTTATATAATTATTTCTTAAAGAAAGACTTTTACCATGGCTTTTAGTGATAGCACAAGGGGTCAAAATTTTAAACTGAGAGTGGACTGAGGTTGTGCATAAGAAAGAAAGAAGTTCTGTACTATAATGGTGGTGAGACACTGGAACATATTCCCAGAGAAGCTGTGAATACCACATCCCTGGAAGTGTTCAATGCCTGGTTGGATGGGAATTCAAATAACTTATTTGAATTGAAAGTTTTCCCTCCTCGTGGCTGGGGGGTTGGTCTAGACAAGCTTTGAAGGTCCAAAAAACTCAAAGCATTCTGTGATTCGAAGTATCTGCCTGCTTCTGAAGATACTAGTCTTTTTTCTTTTTTCTTTTTTTTTTTTTTCCTAAAAGTAAAAGCAGTGTTCACAATTTTACGGTATACTTTTCCTCTTGAATCTCAAGCTAACATCAGGGAAACACAGTCACACACCCCATGTTGGTTTTGATGACTCCAGAGAGAACTCTGACAGAATTTACAAAAAATTCAAAATGTTTCTGCCAAAAAAAATGCCAAGGCGAAATTATTCTGCTGGAAATGCATCTGCAAAAGTTGTGGGGAAGCTTTACTGCCTGGAGCATTATAATCACATACACAGACACCATACTGCCACAAAGCAGAACACAAAGACATAGGGAAGTGTTGCAGAGGCTATAGAGGAGTGTTAAGAAACACTGAATCACTTGTCTTTTCTGGCCAAGTGTTGTCCAAGAACATTGTTTCATCCTGCTTGTCATCCTTTACTTCTCTCAAGTTATTGACTAGGTGGTAACTAACAGCACCTTTTCAGTTTTGTTTTTGTGTGACTCCTGTTTATGCTGTATTCTTTCTGCTGTTTATCACACACACAGAATTATTCAGGTTGGAAAAGACCTCTAATATCATTGAGTTCAACCTTTGAGCTATCACCACCTTGTCAACTGGATCATGGCACTAAGTGCCACGTCCAGGCATTTCACACACACAGAAACACATACAGAATAGTCTGAGTTATAAGGGACCCACGAGGATCAAGGTCAGCTCCAAAGTAAAAGGTCCCTTTTTTCCCAAGCTAAACACGCCCAGCTCTCTCAGCCACCCCTGATCAGACTTCTGCTGCAGAGCCATCAGCAGCTTCACTGCCCTTCTCTGGCCATGCTCCAGCACCTCAGTATTTATCTTACAGTGAGTGGCCCAAAACTGAACACATGACTCAAGAGGTATTCCATGGATGTTCCCTTTGACCATAGATGCAACTAAATTTTATATAAAAAAGAAGGGACAACTGTGATCCTATAGTGTGATCACCTATGTAATATGCACTGTTGGCAACACCTGAGGTTATGTGTGTTTACTCAAATATCTCTAGGAAGATCTTGATAAATAATTTGCCAGTAATAGAGATTCATTAGGGCCTTCAATAAGATGTGCCAAACTATTTTCATTGCTAATTACCTTTTCTGGAAAACCAACCTACCAACCAAACAAAAACAAACCAGGAAAAAAGCCACCTTATTTATAATTCGAATTTGTTCACCTTGAATTTCCAGACAAATAATATGTTTCTATTGAGTAGAAAAACTCTTTACGAAAGCTGTGATTTCACTGAGATCAAGCAGGTCCCTTCACCCTGACAAACTAAATAGATCATGGGTTTTGTCTTTCAAGATACAGCCTATTTTCCCAGCTTAAATGTTTCTTATGTCACTTTTCTGTTTCTGTCTGATTTCAGTTTCTGTTGTGGACATTGAGAACTGAATGCCATATGCCAGAAACAATCATGCTAAAGCCAGATGCAGAGGTTATGTAATGTCCCTATTTATACATCTGAAACCAGCATATTTGCCATTTTGCTTGTGCTACTGCACTGACAAGCCATTTTGGCTCATGTATCAATCACAGTCAATCCTATGTAACAGCTGGCTGCAGAATAAATGCAACCTACATTCTTCCCTCCTAAGGATATGCCTTACACTTGGTTTTGTTGAAGTATGTACTATTTGCTTGAGACAGGGCAGTCAAGGTCACAGAACTGGACTCTATTATTTGCCACTCTTCCTATCTCTGTGTCTTTTGCAAATTCTACCAATGACAATTTTTGTTGTTTTTTTTTTTCAAGTGACTGGTAAAAAGTGTGTAGAACCAAACAGCAGTATCTTCACAGTTCCAGTAGAGACACACCATAATGTGCTTCCACATGTATGGTATGGCTAGAAATCTGTCTTCATTCTCATAAGCTGATGGAGTGCTCAACAGCAGACTGTGTATGGTACCCCATCTTGTGTTTTATCTGATATAATAGGTTAGCTAAACATTCAGATGTTGTGAGAGCAGTGGGACCTTCACTCCAAAGCAACTGCATGCATCAACTGGAACATATTAGTAAATCTCAATTCTGAAATTCTTTCAAAATTATAAAGTATATGAAGCAACCTGTCAAGGTTTCCCATATGAGGCAGATTGAATGACAGCCCATCAAGGTTCTGGGTGTTGTTTAAGACCCCTGCACTTGCATCTTCACTTCCCCAGGCATTAAGCTCCAAGCTGTCAACTTCCTTCTGGAGCAGGGAGCTCACTGCTGATGCAGCATGGTCAGGCAGAAAGTCCTCCTGCTGTGCCACCTCTCTTGTGCAATTACCTCTCTTGTGTGTTGCTGGCTAGGGATGCTTGGCATCCCCTCATGCTCATGTGAACTCAGCTCTCTGATCTCCGGAATCTTCCCTCTCATATGGGAAGTTGCCTTCAGCCAGGATCTTCACCTGCTCTTTTACAGGCTCCAGATTTCCCAGCCTGAATAGTCTGTACACAGAAGCAGATTGTGTGATCAGTCTCTTAAATGTCTCATGTCCCTTCATGAATTGGAGGATTCAGGACGTGCACCTGTATTTAGACCAGGTGTTATCAATATTTACAGTTGTACCCCATGACTCTTGCAAGTAGAGAAGTAGCAGGCTGCTTCTTGGGAATGTAGAAGTTCCACCTTGGACATATATACATGCAGGCATTCAATTATCTGCTGCCTGCTAGCATTCACAGTGAAGCTGTTTTTTCATCCATGGCAAAAGCAAGACTTTTTGTGATTCAGAAGTACTTTCGTGACTCACAGGCCCTTTTGATATGCAAGTATGACGCTTTAAACAGTACACTGTGACAGAAAGATGGAACAGGCAAAGTGGATTGTCTCCTTCCAGAATGTTGGTCCCTGGTAAGTAACACTCATTCACACACTCTAAGTGTTAAACCACTGTAATTCTGTATTTTTCTTTTTCTGTTAGATACAACAGCAGAAAAAAACCCAGCAAGCTAAGCCTTTGTAAAAGGCAGTTAATTTATGCAAATCAAATCGGCTCCTCTTTCTCAGTCCTCCACACAGAGCTACAGAAAAACAGCTAAGGCACCTACCACAGATTCTCAGTGAGAGCTTCAGTGTCTGAGGGAAGAGTAGTTTTATGCTACTGTTTTGTGCCCTGTCAGTGAGAGAAATATTAATGTCTGGAAAATCAGGCAAGTACCAGCCAAAAGTACTGTTTCTGCCCTGGCTGTGCCAGTGGAGAAAGAGGACTTCTACCTTGTGAGTCTACAGCCACACTAGTTTTGATGTGTTCCAATCCTGTTTCTCCCAAGGCAGATGCAGGCAGAAACATCTGCTGGGCTGAAGGAGAAGAACAGATACTCCCATACGTACCCAGGAGAAGTTCTTTAGCTCCCACAGTAACAGCACTGATTTAAAATTTTGTTCTCAAAATAAATGTTATAGAAAATGCATCACTCTGTGTTTTCCTTTTTAAATGCTTTTTTTTCCAAGAGACTTTAGTAAAATATTACCTACCTGCTTAAAATGTGACAGTTTGATGAGAAGCTTGTATCCGTTCTTGCAACAATTATACACCTCCCAAACCTGAAAGATTAGGGGTCACATATATGTATCATTCTTCGATGAAGGCTCTGGGCAGATGGATTCCGTTATAAACTCAGATTTTGAAACTGTAATGTAACTGGTCTCCAGTATTTCAGCAAAGGTTAATGAGAAGAAAGGCCATCTTAATCACACAGAAGGGGATTGTCAGTATTCAGGGAGAATTCCAGGTATCTACTGATCAACTAATTGGTGGTCTGGGATCAATAGATGTGTGGCAGCTCCTGTTTTCTAGGAAAGACATGGTATGATTCAGAGGCATTTGCACAGCTAGGGCAGTGCTGGAGGACACTGGGAGACCAATGAACTTAGATGTGTCTCAGCTATTTCAGAGCCATGTGGTAGCAAAATCTAGAGCACTTTAAACAATAACTAACCATGTTTCAGTGATGCCAGGTCTGGTGTGCCCCAGCAGAGGAATCGT
Source organism: Myiotriccus ornatus (assembly GCA_036023395.1). Classification (NCBI taxonomy): domain Eukaryota; kingdom Metazoa; phylum Chordata; class Aves; order Passeriformes; family Tyrannidae; genus Myiotriccus; species Myiotriccus ornatus. The sequence goes on from JAYRBT010000093.1 coordinate 4,564,730, forward strand.
GCAGAAATTTAAAATATCCAAGGAAGTTTCTGAGTGAAAACTTTCATAAGCCTCTTAGCTACTCCTGTTGATCACTTGCTGAATGGAAATAATGGGTAGTGATTTTGGAAATGTTGCTGTCAGACTTCCTGATTTTACTTCATTTTTGTAACCAAGAAATTAATTTTAAAAAAGTATCATATTAGAAGGAAGTCTGATCTGCACAGGGAACCCTATTTGCATTGTTGACTCCACAGATGAACAGTCAAGTTTGAGCTGAAAAGGCAAGCTTCTTTGACAGAGGCAAACTACAAATGAAAAAGTGGTCAATTAAGAGTGTTTTTTATTCACAAATTGAATTTGAGGTTTACACTTGCCTATACTTTCAGCAGTAAAATATGGCAGAAATTGTGTGTATTAAATCTTTCTTTTATTACTGATAGGTACCATTTATTTCTCCAGGCAGAAGATTGATGAGGAATGTTTACATTGTGAAACATCTTTTTATAGTGAAGGAGTTAATCAGAAAAGCCAACTTGTAGCATTTTCTAGGCAACTTAATTGATTGGTTTTGAGTCTGAGCAGATGTCCTTTCTAATACCTTGTAATGGTTAAAACTAAGAAACTCATTAGCTGAAGATTGTATTAACACTAGCAACAACTCAGTTCATGTGCCTTAAACAAAAATCGCAACACCCACCAGAATTCGTTAACTCCTCACTGCCAAATACTTTCATTCACTTCCCACATGCAACCACCCACTTTGTTGATAACTCATTCCTTTAAATCATGCTCAGATGCACCTGCTTAAATACAGTCTGGAGTTTTTTAAAGACCGATAACATATTATGTACTTTCACAGTGAAAGTGGGCCTGCTAAGACAATATCTATTTCACAAGGGGTGTAGATAAGCTGGTACATGCAAGCCTAATCAGTGCTTTTGGGCCTGCCTTTTCCCCCCTATTTTTTGATTTAAGGTTCTGAAATTATATGTTTCACTTAGCAGCAATTCTTTTTGTTTTGACTGTCCAATTATCATTGGGTACTTGCTCTCACAACCAAAAAAGAAAGAGTTTTAATAGCTTTTTGCTTAGCAGATTGTCAACTGAGGTATAAAAAGTCTCAGGGAGGCGGTTTCAATGTGGAGGATGTGAAAGAGCTTACTATACCAGCCTTGAGACTCCTGCCCCCAAAGCTTTTTGTTAAAGGGCTTATGAGGTTTCTATTTAAAAATCTAAAAGTTTAGTTTTACCTCAGGAAAAGAGTTCAAGAGAGAAATAACTGAGTTCACCCAGCCTCTCATAATGAAGTGACCTACACAAGTAGTTGTTCTTTCAGGTTGTTCTTTCAGCTAGTAAATTGTTCTTCCACAGTCATAGTGGCTACACCTCTTTCTGTGGTGTCAAGACCTGAGTTCAGGTCACATACCTGTTTACTAAATCATTTGAAGGTCCTAATCACAACAGACCACGACTGGATGAATTTTAGATGGAGAATCTGAGATTTTAGTAACTGGAGGACAAGAAAGGAAGGGAGAAGAGAAAAAGCTATTAACCTATTTCACCTCTGTCCTGGTTCTGGCCAGGACAGGGTTAATTTCTGCACTATCTGGGATGGTGAGTGGCCAGGACCTGGAGGTTATTCTATACCACCTCATGTCATTGCGGGGAAGCAAATTTCTTTCGAGGAGAAGGGTTCTCTTCTGGTTGGGGTGGTGTGCCAGCGGTCAAGTCAGGCTCCCCGGTGAACATTTTGCATGTGATTCACTCTCTCTGTTTTGTACACTTCTGCTATTAATATTGTTGCTGTTACTGGTTGTTTTCTTATCTCATTGCTGTTTCCAGTAAATTACTCTTATCTCAACCTGTGATTTTTGCCTTTTGTGCCTCCAGTTCTCCTCTCTGGTTTGCCACAAGGAAGGAGGGAGAGGGAGGGGGAAGCAGGTGGCACAGGGTTTTAGTGGGAGCACTAAATTAGAGAATACCATTCCTAAACCATGACACTTCAAACTAAATGCTTTATTTCCAACTAGGAGTTCCACAAGAGGAGGCTGTAATGCAAGTCTCACCTGCTATGAACCAAATTATACATCCCTGCAGCTGCAACAGTAAGAGGTGGTTCAGACTACGTAATTAAGATTTGTGACAAATACTGTGGATGGCATAATAAAGAAGGACCAAATTAAACAAACTGATCATTTTATTATGGAAAAAGTCAGTCCAATGTCCTTGAAGAAAGGGAATGGAATTTTTCCTTTATATAAGTCCCTTCTTTCTGTCTTGTTGCACTGGATAAAACTGCTTCTTCATTATTTCCCATCTTACTTCTACAGAACCAAGTATATTTGAGCAACTGGCTGGTTTTGTATCTGAAAGTCAGGGCTTGAAAAATTATTGACTGCTTTCTGTGTAAGGGAATAATGTAGAATTTTTCTTCCAAATGTCTTGTGTGTTTCCAGACCATTTTTCTTCTTCACGGTAACATCTTTTTTCATGTGTTTTTATATTTAGCTAACTATAAAAAGAGATAATTTTCATGGCTTCACTGAATTTCCTTTCCAAAGATCTTAAGTGTTGCATTTATACTGAGCCTGAAACTCACAGGCCACCTTGCTTCCTACATCAATCCTTAATGGAGCTGATCTGACTCCCACTAGTTGAAAATGAGGCTTTGTATTTCCAGTCAATCATGCTGAAGACTCAGTGAACACTAAAGGATGAACGTGTACTCAAAAATCTAAAATATTGTTACAGATCTTTCCTTTTGGGTCTTTGTCTTCCTTAAAAAAAAAGTATGTTTTTTGAATCATGTATTTTCAGCTCTTTCTCTTCAATAAGAGAAATAATGGGAAAGCACTTTGCATTTTACTGTCTTAACTATTTAGAATTAGTGTGGCTAATGCTGCTACTAAGATGGTACATATTGACTAACCTACAAAATGATCGTTCATTGTATCCAGGGAGACTTGGCAGAAAGCAGGAAAAGAGGCATTCTGCATAGTATGAAGCCTAAGCATTTGTACATTACATAAGTATTTCAGCAGCCCAGATAGCACAGCCTGCATACAAAACAATAAAATCCAGCAAAAGTAAGAGAATTTTTCTGTTGAATAAAAACAAGATCAGGTGATCTTCCATCTAGTCTTGGGAGTAACAAGAATTTGGCATTGGCTCACACTTTCCAATCACCCAACTTCTGACAAAAGAGTAAGCATTTCACAGCAGAAATAAATATCATATAACTCAATTTGTGTTTACTTCAGTTGAATGCCTCATTTATTTTTGCACAACATAGATTATTTGGATTAAGAGTTTTACTAAGGATCTTTCTCCTGCAGCAACCAGAAGAGAGGCCATGAGTCAATAAAAGCATTTGGCAATGGCACGAAATCAGCTCAGTCCAGAGCTTACTGGTGCTCAGGCAGTGGGTGTTTCAATGGAGCCATGGGGTAGTTATTACCAGTGGATAACTCTTCTCTCTTTCCCATTTTTAATAGCACTGCTTGCTTCAATCAAAGAACAGAGCTCAAGAAAGACAGCTCCATACATTTTTCCTTTCATTAGTTCAGCTGTATAGGGGTTTGTAGGCAGAAGAGCTCCAGGACCCTTGCTGCAAAGAAGGCACAAAGTAGGGGTGAACACTGATATCTCAGCAAATCAAGGGATTCTCTTCTTGTATCAGAGCCTATATGAATCAACCTGTTCTACAACACTGTTTTTGAGCTATTCACCAGCTGAACTACTTCGAAAAACAGAGCTGACTCTGCTGTGTGTTTGCAGGGCTGGTTTGGGCATGTGTTGGTAACTGTTAAGAAAACAGGACTTGATATATGAAAGTTCTGACCCTTTCAATCTCTGCTCCTATCAAGGCACATTTTAATTTTGCACTATGTTTTAAGAAACACAAATCGTGTCATTATTAAGAAACAGATGGAGGGATTAGCTCATAAAGTTAGGGACCTTGCCATACTGCAGAGTCAATGAAAAATCTCAGTTAAGTGCTTAAAAACAGATACTTTCCATTGTCTGTTACATGTGAAGGCAGATTTGTATTTATTTTAAACTGAAAACAATAAGCTTCTTCCTAATTTATCTACAGTTAATGTTAACCTAGATTGAATTTTATTATTATTTAAAGATTAATTATACTTAATATAGCAGGAGGAAGGACCTCCCCAGTCACTGAGATCATCTGATGCCGTCTCATGAAGTTCTATAAATCCATTCAATATTCATTTCTACTTTAGAGCTGGAGAGGATTTCTGTCCTGACTCGTGAGATGACACATTCTAGATCCTCATTTGCCTAATGGAAAGTATTTCTCTTCTAATTCCTAGAATAAATGTATTCATGGACATTTCATAGAATAGATGAGAAAGATCTCTTAGTTTATGGATGAAGTAAAATACAGATACATTCTTTCCATCCACCAGTGGGTTTGAAATCAGACAGATTCCTGTTAGTGGTCCCTTGCAAATTATCTATCTTGGGTTTTACTTTTTATTCATACAACACTAAAACTGTATTAAGGTTTCCCAGTTATTATTATTTCTTGCTTTCTACAGGTTCCAAATAAAAACTTTTCCATCAAAACTCATATTTGATTTAATTGTTATGAATGGAACACAAAAGGGAGACTATAACTGTTCAAAAACATGACATCAGGATAGTAATCCTCTGTAATTCTAGGCTGTTAATAGCATGTATTACTGAAGGAAGCATAGGGTGAAGTATGAAGGGATTTTTAGCCTTGGTGTCTTTTCCAGCACTTCTACATGTTTCTAAATGCTAGGGAAAAAAAAAAATATTTCACTGGGTTTTTTTCAAAGTTTGTTTTTAACTAAAGCACTAAGAGGCTGGATGAAAGCAGACCAGGATTTTAAGCATGGAAAGGACATACTTTCAGATGGTGCATTCAGACACCACGTTAAGTCTGTTACATGCTGCTGCCCTCAGAGGCACAGTGCAGATGTGTAATGAGCTTTCAACCTGTTTTATCCTTCTGGCTTGCTCATGGGCTGAAGACACATAACCAGGCCCTCCTTTTCTTTGTTTAACAGACAGAAGGACAAATAGTTATAAATGCTAATATAATAAACAAACAAATGCTAACAATAATAAATAAGCAGGGTGGCCTTGTAGGCATTTTGTTTGATCAGCAGTGTGTGTCCATGACAATTATAACTAGTCAGATTTAGATAAGTGAAATGAGTATGACTTAGAGTAATCAACTCATGAGCTTTACATAACTTAATTTGGAATCACACTGAAAGTTTTTGTCTGAGCATTCAGTTCTCACAAGGACATGTCGAAATAATTCCCTGAGGAAAAGTTACCAATGCTCCTGGAAGATTTCAATTTTCTGGATATGCAAAAATCCATCATGTTGTATTTTGGCAATTCATACACAGGTTGTATCTGAAGATGTGCTCAGGGGTGTGGCTTTGCAGTTTACAACTTTCAGGTTCAAGGCAGCAATTTCCTTCCCTTCAATAGGTAGCAATAGTTATCAGTGTGTAAAAAAACACTTTCACAGCTTATTATTCTTATTTATACATCACATTAACTGTATGTTTGAATGAGGACAAGTGGGAAATGGGCTAAGAAAGGAGACAGTGGACAGAGGGATTTGAAATTCCCTTTATAAATGTCATGATTGCGGCCATGTTAATCAGTACAGACAGTTTTCTCCTATAGTTCTTCTGCTGGGTAGACTTCCACCCTGCTCCAGCTGATCCGGTGAGGATCTCCAGAGTGATCTGACGCTCATACCTCCTGAGACTACAGCTTCAGTTTAAGCCTAGTGACAAAACCTTCCCCATTTGTGGTTGCAGTGATAGCCTGCTTTTGTAAATTCTCAGCCTAGATTTTCCTGAAAAAATCATCTCACTCTGCTGGACCAGCCTTGAAACTATTATGCCAGGCCCCCTCAGACACAGGATGTTGCCTTTAGCACTGATATTTGCTTTGGCTGACCTGTGCCTGTGTTCCTTTCAATCCAAGTGTCAACCAAATCTTTTTGCCAGTTCCAGGATGAACATGGATGCTGAATTTATTCTCGGATATCTTTTAACTGTTGTATTGGTATTTTGAAATCAAAGATGATAACAAAGGAATCCTGGGTTAGGAGTCCAAACTGTAGGCAGGGGACACTCCCTGCCCTCCTCTGGCTCTTGAGGCTGTGTCCTGTTCACACTCTGCTCCAAACAACATCCTGCCTATCATCTACCATGCTGTCAGCCCATCACGCAACCAGTCCTCACCTGCCAGCATGTCACCCCTCCCAGACCTCAGTGTCACAGCTCAGATACAAAAATACTGGAGAAAGACAGTCCAGGAAGCCTGGTTAGAGTGGAGGTAGGTGACATGTGCTGCTCTCCTCTTATCCCCATGATTTTGTTGCAGAAGGCAGTGGGGTAGGTGAGGCAAGACTGACCCTTCATAAATCCTGCTGACTGCTCCCCATCACTGTCTGCTTACTCACATGCCCAAATGTGGGATCCAGGAGAACTCACTCTTTGATTTTACCTCAGACAGATACTGCCAGCCAGCCTGTGGTTTCTCGTAGTGGCTTTCAACCTTTTTTGAAGGCAGGTGTAACATATGCCTTTTCATATGCTGCTCTCTACAGCCTTGGAAAGCTTATGAAAACTGATTGCACAAGGACATCAACCACCTGTGTCAGAACTGTGGCGTGCAGCCTGACAGATTCCAGGGCATGTGGGGGTGTTGAGTGCTCCTGCATGATCCCTGACTTGACCATCAATCTTTCGGACCCCAAAGCATTTTCTATTTTATTGCTGAACATACAAAGTTAAAGTGTAATCACTGAACAACTGGTTATTTTTATTTGTTCATTTATAGGCACATAATAGGAGTGGCCCCATCACTTGACAATCACTAGACTTATAGGAGTTGAAAAAGACAGTCATCTGAAAAGTGTTATTTTTCTAGAACTTTTCTTTAATTAGTGTGACTTAGAGTAATCAACTCATGAGCTTTACATAACTTAATTTGGAATCACACTGAAAGTTTTTGTCTGAGTATTCAGTTAATGCACAGTTTGGATTTGGGGTTTTGGTTTCTTGGTGGTTGTTTTGGATTTTTTAAGGGACAGTGCTGTATGGCTTTCACAATAGGTGTTTTATACTTGTGATCGTGAAGCCATCCAAGCTGTCCATGCATCCTTCACCCTGTTATTGCTGATTCTATTTGCCTTCCTTGATCCAGACCTGGTATGTCCAGAGAGTCCCATAGTGCTTTTACTTCTGGGAGATAAAGTAAGAAATCAGGGTTTTGTTGTGGTTTTTTTGTTTTTGTTTTTGTTTTTTTTTCATCCTGATTTTATCAAATAGCTTTGGGAAGTGACATCTCTCTCCTGTGAAGAGTTTCAAGAATAAGTTTGCTCTTAAAGCACTTGGCATTTGGTTTTTTTATGATAGAGAGGGCAGAAGTGGTGTCTTTCCCCCTTTCCACAGCGGCTCAGAGCAGCCTAACAGAGTCTCAGAGTTGCCACACTTTGTATTGAATTCACAAGGTCTTGGATCTGAGGCTTGTCAATCTTGGGCTGTCTGTTTTTTTTTCTTTTTTTTGACCTACAACTTTGTATTTCTTGTCTTAACTGTGAGAGCAATTTCTCTAATTGACCAGGTGCTGATAATCAGTCTGTTTTACTTGTGTAAGTATACATTTTTTTACAGACAGGTGTAATGAGCAGTCATTCTATATAGAGTGGGGTAACTACATCTCTTACACAATGACATAGGGCAGAGAAACCCATTTCTGGTGCAATAGCAGAGCCCTTGAGAAACGGAGATGGAGGATATGGTGCAGAGGACTACAGGCATGGAGTGATAAGAGGTGGGCTTGGCACTGGGGAGAGACTGCTGCTATGAAAAACTCTCCTGTGATCAGTTAAAGAGAGGCAGACCCAGAGATGGCCACAAACTGGTTTAAATGATATCAAAGAGAACAAATAAATGACATCTGAATTATGTAGCGGGCACCATATATAGTAATTTTGGATGTAGCATGATGCTACAGACCACTGAAGAAAAAAGAAGATGAAAAAAAATTATGTTAGCAAATGTGTACAAGGGGCCAAAAGCAGCTTCTGTGGACAGAAGGAAGAAAAAAGCAACACCAACATCTTTTTCTTCCTGAAGAGTTCATGAAGCTGACAGCTTCTGACATTGTCCTCTCCAGGAACCCAAGTCTGTTAAATTAAATACGCAGTTGAGTAGTGGAAAGATGAGCACCAGGAAAAGAGGGACAGAAACTACAGAACGTGTGTGTTGCAATTTTCATTTTATTATTACCAAGACTTTTCCATAGAAGTTATTTGACTGAAATACTATTATTTCATGTTCTGTAATTATTAGATCTAGACCATAGATTCGTAGAATCATTAAGATTCTATGGGAAAGACCTCCAGCATCACTGACTCCAGTCTTTGACTGAACACCACCATATCAACTAGACCATAGAACTAAGTGTCATGACCAGTCCTTTCTTGAACACCTTCATTGAAGGTGACTCCCTGGGCAGCCTGTTCCAGCTTTTTACAAAACCTTCACTGAAGAAATCATCCTGATCATAGAATCATAGAATCATAGAATAGATTGGGTTGGAAAAGACCTCCAAGATCATCGAGTCCAACCCCTGATCCA
>JAYRBT010000093.1:4580303-4596092 GCA_036023395.1 Myiotriccus ornatus
ATGATTCTATGATTCTATGATTCTATGATTCTATGATTCTATGATTCTATGATTCTATGATTCTATGATTCTATGAAGCTGTAACTGCAATGAGGTCTCCCCTCTGTCTCCTCTTCTCCGGGCTGAACACACCAAGTGACCTCAGCTACTCCTCAGAAGGCTTCCCCTCAAGGCCCTTCACTATCTTCGTTGCCCTCCTTTGGACACCCTCTAGTGGCTTAATATCTTTCTTATATTGTGGTGCCCAAAACTGCCACAATATTCAAGGTGAGGACACACCAGTGCAGAGCAGAGCAGGACAACCCCCTCCCTCAGTGGGGGCAATCCCCCATTACCCCTGGCTGGTGATGCTTCATCTGACACAAGGAAATTCATGGAAGTAAGGGTTAGCTGACCACAGCTACTCAGGCAGAACAGTTGCTGCTCCAGTTTTGTCAGAAAGAGACATGTGAAGTGATATATGAGTGCACTTGCTGTAAACAGAGAATTTCACTAGCAGACATCCCTTTATGGTAAGAATCATTTATGGACATATGCATTCAGAGGTAAAAACCATCATCTGTTGATGACATATATGACTTTTTATGCTCTTCTAATAGGGCAAAATATATGCAGATCAGTCCATGATTTTTCATGGAGTGACCATTCAGGTTGATGCACATACTGTAAATAACAGACATACAAGAAAACAACTCTTGGAGGATTAATTGTCATTGTTAGGATGATACCTCACTGGACAAGAAAGCCCATTGTGTATTCCCAGATGAAGTGAGATCATGTCCCTTGCTGGGCAGAGAGACTGCTTGGGGTGGTTAGTGGTCGTGGCAGTGTTACGGGTTGACAGGGCTGGAGGCAAGGGACTCCTTTCACTACCAACTGTCCCTGTTCTGCCTCCCTCTGGACATTGACTCCCTTCTAACCTTTCCAAGCTGGACTTCCCAGCAGTGGTGATTCTGGAGACACTTTTCATGTTGGGGGCAAAGCTACTGAGCACTGGCTGACGCTGTGCTCTGAAGTGAGCTGCACAGGTCACACCGGTAAGCTTCATGTGTCAAGGAGTCAGCACATACTGGGCTTCCCAGGCATAGGGGTGTTCCTGAAAGCCTTATCTTGCAAGCTGAGAATGTCCTTTGGACTTGTTTGGTCAGCTTTTTTTTTCCAGTTTGCCATCAGAATTGCCATGCAGATATGAGATTAGAGATAACCTGCTGCATGATAAACTGGCAACAGTTTGAAGTTAGACTGAGCTTTGCAATTGGTATCACATTATGGAGTAGTGGAGTTTTTTTGGCAAGATAATGCTTTTTGGGGAGTTAAGGAGGAAACAAAGCTGTGAGAGATGATAATCTCAGAATCTGTGCAGGAGACAAGCTTTTGCAGTCACCATGGTTACTTACTTCTAAGTAAAGAAACAGAAACAAGGAGGAAATGTATAATTATAATCTTTAAACTGGCCTGCCCCATTGAAACTATATATTGTTCTGGGTTGAACCCACTTCAGTAAAACCATTCAAAAGAACAGGTCTGTGTTTGATGTGAAGCACCATGGACATTAATCAGAGTGTTCCTGCGCTCTGCAAACAGCAATTGGTGTCTGAAAAATATGATTGGGAAAATATTATTGAAAACAGTATTTCTGTTTATTAATTTCTGTCTGCTGGCTAAAGAAAGGACCCTCTTTCTCTCTTCCTGTCCACTTTTTCAAATTCTCATTCACTTACTCCTAATAAGAAAGGAAAAGAAGTGGTAGTTCTGGAAGAGGAAGTTGTGCATGCCCATGCCAAGGGGTTTGGAAGTAGATGATTTTTAATGCCCCTTCCAACTCAAATCCTTCTATGCTTCTATGTTATTTTATGTAAACCAGGAAGTGCATGCAGAGAGAAATGATTTTCCAATGTAACATCCAGTTCCTAAAAGGTTATACTACATGTCTTTACAACATGTTTTGTTTCACTTTACTTTGTTCCACATACAGTTTACTTATGTAATGGCCTGTGCCTTTTACTGCAGAGCCAATTGCAACTCAGGAAACACTGTGGATCCAATTCAAATGTTCCTCAGGAAAAAAAAACCTGCTTTCAACATTTAATGGAAACCTAACCACTATCTTATCCATTTCAAAAAGCACTAGGAATATGCCTGCTTAGAATATCTGCCAAGAACCATTAGATTTGTTGTGATAACAAATACTAATTTTACTTAATTTAATTAAATGTTCATACAGTTATTAAATCATTATATTGTTACAGTATTGTGAAAGCTGTAGCTTTCATGTGCATTTTCATTTCTTGGGTTTGATTAAAAATGCTCATATTCTTGATAAAACCATGATTATGTCATCAGCTGTTATCATGATCAGACATTTGACACTTTTATGATTTACATTATGTAAAGGAAGAGTTCTTGACACCTGAACATTGCTGGTGTAGCTAATCCAGTCACCACATTTACTGCAGTCAAGTCAAGTGATTCATGAACTAAATTCTGAACTTTTTGACTGCTGTATCTTCCCTACAAAGTAAAACAATACAAAATGTATCATCTGTTTTAAGCAAGTCTTAGACTTTACTTATAATTGTTAAATTGCAAATATCTTTCACCAGAGAAGAGCACTGATGCCCACCCACAGTGTGATGTTATAAAGATAGAAACACTCTTCTGCTGTTACCATAGAAATCATTTAAGTTCACAACAAAAAATTATGTGGAAATTTAGGGAAGATTTAACAGATGCTGTTAAGTTTCATGTATTATGCTTTCAGCGCACAAAATACCCCCAGAGACAGAAAACCACCAAGCCTCAGTTCATTAAGAGTGTTTTAATGGGTGACCTGGTGATTGTCATGACAATGTAGTTGTATAGATTGTGGTCACCAGATAGCACACTGGGGTGTGGGGAAGTCTAGTTAGCAGCACAGGGATGTTTGAAATCTTTGGTGCTGCTGAGAAAGGGCTAGAAAAACAGAAGAATGGCTCTTATTTAATGCCTCTCTGCCCACCAGTCTTACACCGTTGGAAGATTTTCTTCTCATGAAATAGAACTCACATCAGAAATACATACTGCTATAACAGCTTTTCAAAGCAGTTTCTGTGTGACCAGTTTGGATGAACAAGCATTTGTGAGCAAATACCCTTGTGAATCATCACATTATAGCGAGACTCCATACGTCCCACAAGGTCTTCTCAGCACAATCAAGTTTTGTTCTGAGTGCTGTTATGCTTTCATGCATATGGCTTCATAGTCAAAATAACCATTAGCAAAGTACAGCTTTCAAAATGTCAGCTCCAGACACCAGTAAATTTAGGATCAAAACTTCCCTTGATTTTTATGCAGTCTAAATTTGTTGCACAGAGCCAAGGTCTTTTCTGCATCTCACCAAACTCCACCTGAGAGAAGGCTGGGGGTGTGTAAGAAGTTGGGAGGGGACACAGCCATGACAGCTGACCCCAGCTGATCAAAGGGATATCCTATACCCTACAGTGTCATTCTCTGCTCCTTCTCAGTGGGAGAAGGAGGTAGAAGGAGGTTTACAGTGATGGTGTTTGTCTTCCCAAGTCACCATTACCTGTGATGGAGCATCTTTGCTGGAGCTGCCTGAACATCTGCCTGCCCACAGAAAGCAGTGAACTAATTCCTTGTTTTGCTTTTCTTGTGTGCACACTTTTATTTTACCTATTAAACCATCTTCATCTCACCCCATGACTCTTCTGTTTTACTCCAATTCGCTCCCTCCATCCCACTGGAAGGGGTGGGGGGAAGCAGATGATGTGGAATGAGCCAGTGGCTGCGAGTGACTTAGTTGCCAGGTGGTGGCAACTAAGGTGGCAACCTTTAAATTCCTTTTCACTTCAAAAAACACAAATCTAAAACACATCACTGTACCAAATAGTAGGAAGAAAATTAACTCTACTGCAGCCAAAAAGAGGATACCTGAGATAAACTATCAATTCCTTATTTCTCAGAAAACCTTTCAGTACATCCAAAACAAAAATCTTAAGCAATGCTGCTCTATAAAGCTGCACTATAGTAACATTGACCTTTAATACTAAATTAAACAACATGCTGGTGTAGATTTGGATGCTGTCATGCACATGATATCTGCTAGATATCGCCAGTCAAAGTATGAAATTAATCATGAAAGAAATAAGAAGGGGTTCTGAAAAGCTCTGAAGAGGAGTGGCCAATAAGTAGTTTCCAGATCTCTATTCCTAACCACTTATGATTGTAACTTGTCCAACTCATGACCACCCTTGAACTTCTCTAGAACACACACACACATTATTGAAATGAAGTGATTGAGGAATCACCAAAAGAGAAAAAGACAAACCACTGAGCATTTATAAACTCAACTGTCACTCCTTGATTCTAAATAAAACAATCCTAAATATCCAGTAACTTACAGGTATTTTTTGTTCACAGCCTTCAAATAGCTAATTAATGAAGAAGTCATTCTTTTTATAATACAGGTTCAAATCTTTCTTTCAAGAAAAGAGCTGCTTATCATGCCTTCTACCCCTCAGTGAATATATCAACTAACTTTTAGTGAGAGGCAAACATTTCATCAGATTGGTGCATATGGTTCCCCATGTGTATGCGGATATATTTTCTCACAAATTTATTCAGTCTGCATCAACAAAGATCTGTACTGAAAATTTTACAGTAGTTTCTATTTTTGTCACTCAGAGCTGAGTTTGCTGTAACACTGAAAAAAAATCAGAAAGCACATTCAGTACTTGAATGTATTAGGTCTGTCTGGGATGGGTTTGACTTTCTTGCAGCAGCCTGTAAGTGTTACACATGACAAAGCCCTGCTCTTCTAGTAGCAACTAAACAGCTCTCAGAAGTGGCAAGTGAATTCCTCTTTTTGATTTGCTTTCTGTGCACAGCTTTTGCTGTCTCTATTAAGCTGTAATTATCTCAATCCACAAGTCTCCTTGCCTTCCTTCCACTTTCTCTCATGCTGTGGGAGAAGGGAGTGAGCAAACAGCTGTGTGGGGGTTTGGCTGTTAGCCAAGACTGGCCCACCATAGTAAATGAGTGGGTGTTTATTGAGATGGAATTCACCCCAGGAATCCAAACTAACTCTTTTCCTTCTGTTCTTTTTTTCAGCTAGCTAAAGAGAAAAGTAAAAATTGTGTTGACCCTGCTACACACTTCATTTGATGCCCTTTCAACTAGCAGATCAGGGTTGCTGCTGAGAAGCTGCTGCTGAAAATAAGTGTTCTTGGTGAAATATTATTGGTGGCAGTATTTTTCATTTTCAGGCTTCATTCTCTGTCAACAACTCTACATCAGTTTTTCCAAGACTTCTGAGGATATTCATGAGTTAAGCTTAATCTAATGGTGTGTAGTCTTATAACTGCTGTGATTGATATATGATTCATGCACTGTTGGCTTGTTTGTTTGTTTGTTTTGGGGTGGGTTTTTTTGGGGCTCTAAGTAATTATTCCCATTACAAGAGGCTGACATACTGTATGAGCTTGGTAGCTCTGACTTTTGGAAATTCAGTATTTTCCTGCCTGTGGTACTGCAGCTGCAGGTGGGTTGGCCAGATTGGGAAGCATGACCATTCAAGATTTTCCCAAGAGAAGACTCCACACTAAAAGCAGGATTCCCAGCTCAGGTGTCTGCCCTTGGTGCCAGCCTCCTCTCCTCAGCAACTTGCTAGGAACATAGATCATCTGGGTCACAGCTCAATGCACAGATCAAGAAGAGCTGCTTCTCTATGAGATAAAAGCTGTCCACCCAACTCTGGGAGATGCAAACAGAGCTCTTTCGAGATACCCAGTCTGGAGTATCACCGATCAAGCGTGAAACTAACTTTCAAACTTTTTCACTTTGTTACAGTGACACCTGGTGTTGCAAGTTAGCTTTTTCGAGAGACTCGTGATAACGCCAGTAAAAGAAGAACCAAAACGACTTACATTTTGTCACTGGCAAAAAAAAAAAGTTCTGATTTTCGATCACAAGTGTTTTCTTCAGCACTATTTTCTTCATTCCACACCTAATAAGTGAAAACAAAGAGCCAACTTTCTTAGTCTAAATGAGACATACCTCCCAGTTAACACTGTGTGTAGAAGTTACATAGTAGGCAGCAAAATCAAGTGAGTAAGGCATTGGGTTAGTATGTGAAAGTTTTGGGTTCTGTTGCTGGTCTTTTGCTGATCTGGTAGCTCCTGTGACCTCATGCATCTACCCTAGGTGATTGATGTATGCAGTATACATTGGAACAGCAACTGCTACACACATCTGAGGCCCATCTCTACAATGAAGTAACAAAGCACTCCTCTAAATAAAAACATAAACAAAAAAACCCTGAACTTGATTCTCAGCTAAAGTATGTCAGACATCAAACCCCATGAACCATCTTGATATTAAATCAGTTAGGGAAAATGTATTTAACCACCAATATAGTTTACTCAAGATCAGTAAACTATGTTCCCTTGTAACACCACTTACCTTTAGGAAGGAACATAGCATTACCAGCATAACACAGCACAATGGTATGTCTATTAAACCAGTAGCTTTGTGCAGGACAGAGCTATGCCCAATAGTATCACTATTGGTAAACTTTATTATTAAAAAAAAAAACAAAACCCAACCCAAGCCAAACCAAAACAAACCAAACCAAAAACCTATCCCCCAAAAAACTCATTAAAAAGAAAAATCCTATCGAATTATAGAGTTAAAGTGGCAATAATTGTAATTTGTCTCTGTTGTCACTGTGAAGGTCTAGCTTCAGTTTCAGGAGCTGCATTCTTAACCTACAGGTAATTTCCATTTAGGCCCCCGGAGAACAAGCACAGTACGCAATAGTTACTGTCTGTTACAAAGTCTCATGTAAAATTACATTAACTACACCCAAAATTAAGGTCATTCAAACAGCAACAACGTATTTCATTCCTAGGAAGCTGCTTGCAAACCTCCTTTGACATGCTAGGGGGCAACAAACACTAACTTGTTGTCAGGCTGATTAAGGTAAAGCTGTAAGTTTATTATTTGGATTAATTTCCATGCACATTACAGTGACAGCTGAGAAGATGAAGAGAGGTATATACAGACTGTGTGAACCTCTGAACTTCCATATTCACAAGTTGTTTCACCACCACCACCCTCTTCCTCCCTGACCTCTGCACCTCTAAATGGCATTTTAGACAAACTTTGCTTGAGAACCTTGTCTGACACCTTCAGATATTTTATAGAGACCCTTCTTTCCATTTAAGGACCAGAGGCATACACATTACCCTATCCTTTTGAACCACACACTGTGTTCTCGTTAGCGGTGAGCAGAATATCTCTGCTCAGCAGGGAAGCTGACCACACTTTTAATTCTGGCCTCTAGAGAGAGGCCTAAACTGGCCTGGAGTGGCAAGAGACAATACCCAACAGGATGCATCTCAACAGTACGGTGGGTGAGTGTTACACCCTTCTTTGGTTTTTTTCTTTTTTTTTTTTTTTTTTAATGTGATTTTTTGAAGTAACAAAGACAGCCATCACCTGTGCTTGGTCTCCATTGACCTTACATGCAGTCGTGAGGATAAGAAAGGCGCAACTAGCTAGATGTGGTGATACAAAATGTAACTCTTTCTTGAAAAAAGAAATCATAATGTCAGAACTACTAATACACAAATGCAACTCAAGATAATACAAGAAGTAGAAAGAGTAGAACACTGTCTGCTGAAACACAGTAAAAACAGTAGTGCTGAAGTTCTGGTTACTGCATAGTTTTGAGATGGCTTAATCCTTTATGTAACAATTTCCTGAAATAGGAAGATTTTGGCAAAACAGCTTGAATCCTTCTAGACATTTAGCCAAATTCCTTGTGGTCTTTTCAGAACACAGGATTTGATTTTTATAACATAAAGATTGCATTATATATTATATAAAGATTGCATTATAGTGAAGGTACGAGCTTGTTCCATTCTGGGAGCTTCCATCACAAACTTATTGTAAGAAGGACTGAGCTACTATTGAAGAGTTATTATTCTTTGCACATGAAATACTAGCTATTTCCAGAGAAAGAATTTATAAATCTTTGTCATGTAGGCAATAGTAAATCTGCTAATCTGCTGTTGCTAGAAAGAATAGACATAGTCTGATTTTATGGGGTTTATTTTTCCTTGGAATTGGAAGGCTTAGAGTTATTCTGCATCTCTCTACTATTAAAAAAAAAAAAAAAAAAAAAAAAGAAAAAGTATTGTAGGGCCCCTTTATTTTTTTCCCCCAGACCCATGGCTTTATGTCACTTCATATGCATCTCACAAACCACTTTGTACTGGGTTTGCATGGCAAGGTTTTGGTAGCAGGGTGCTACAATGGTGTTGTCTCTGAGAAGCTGGTAGAAGCTTCCCCTATGTCTGATGAAGCCAACACGATCCATCTCCAAGACGGACCTAAAAAGTCTGTTTTATAGTTCTGGCACTAGTTATATTGCTTCTACTGGGAATAACCCACAGTAATACACTGTTGCTCACAGACTGAGGCTGTATCGTCTCCCATTCAGGCTAGCAACTTCTACAATGCAGAGCCATGCTATGGAACAAAGATAGATTATTATGTTCCCTAAAAGGAACACAACAATCAGGAGACATCGAAAAGTCCATGAGAAAAAAAAAAAGTCAAACTGTTATACAGGTAGCTTTGCACATACTGATTCAATAAACACTACAAGTTTCATTGCTACTATATATACTAATAAGTAAATTATGGATAATTTTCACAGATACTTTTTACGTATTATGTCATACTTGCTCACATAAGATGATGAAAACTGCAAGTCTAATGCAAGAAGTACAGATATTACAATCTTGAGACTCAGAAATGTAAGATGCCCTAAAATGAGAGATTTCAAATGAGTGCTGCCCGACTGGAACCGGCATAATCTTCTTTCTTCTTCTTCTTTTTTTTTTTTTTTTTTTTTTTTTTAAATACAAAAACACCCTCTTCTATGTTGCGCTCTGAAGAAAAACATATTTAGTAGTGTTTTCGAAGCACTTATAGCTATAAGAATACACTGGACTCATCCAATATGAGTTTCTAAAGTTATGTCAAAGGTAAATGTAAGTGGAGATTCAGGTAAAATCTTGGATGTGTTGGATGTGGCCTTTGGCCTTTGTTTTCAGATCCTTGAATTCAAGCTTCTTATTGATGACTGAATTATGAGTACAAGTCAGTTGTTTTCTATTAGTACAAATTGTTGTTTTCTCATTGTCTTCAGAAGAAAAAAAGATAACTCCTGCATGATTTCATCTTAACTATTTTGGAGGCTCTGTCACAAAAGTCTGCTGTCTGAAACAGGCCAGATATTTGATTTCTAGTCTGTTAACAGGTAAGTTGTCTGAGAATATATTATCAATTCCTAGAAGGAGTTCACTTCGAATACTAGTGTATTTTCAACTGTTTCAAAGTTTAGGAACCCTACTTTACACACTCACCATATGTGATGAGAGCATGCATGCAGAGCACATGCTTTCTTTTTCATATACAGTTTTGAATAAAAGGCATGCAGGAGAATTAAGTGAGATGCTGGTAGTGTACATGAACAGCTCCCTATATATCTGATAATTAAGAAATGTCTCTCCATGTAACTTACAAAGCTTTCCTCATTAACTTTGAAGGCCAGTCTGATGCTTTCAATAAGCAGTTAGTTTTGCATTTTCTACCAGCATGTGCTTACTTATGAGAACTTCTAAACAAAGAAAACATATATAATTGTAGGGCTAGAGGTTTGCAAGGTGGTTCACATTTGATTACCAGCTATATTTTCTTCCATTTTCCTTGCTAATGCTATGATTTGCATCTCAACATCCACGTACACCCTTATTATAGGAAGAAAACAAGCTGTGTTTTTCCTAATTAACCAGTAGTCCTATAAACCTTCAGAGGCTGGTATTACCTTAGTATTTTAGAGGAATATGGATTAACCAGTAGCCGAGACAAGAATAGAAGAGCCCAGCCCATGCAAAACTAGAAGTAAATCACTGGGCAATGTTTTTTGTATCCTTCAAAACATTTGATGATAGGATGCCTCAGAGATGCCTGTGAACTTTGACAGAAGAGATTGTTAAGGAATTATGCCAAGAGGTAGCACTATGTTCATACCAGACTCTCCTCATTCTGCAGTGCATCCAGGTTGTCCCAGGAAATCCTTACATTTGGGAATTTGTTTTCCAGAAATGTATGAGTCAACAATGACAAGTTCTGATAGCTCAAGCCTGTGATAAGCATTTCCCCTGTGAATTAAGAATCATCTTGCATGCCTTACACATGCTGACAGTCCATTATCTAATTAAATACTTCAGCACTGAGTCATGCCAAATGAGGATTCGTAACACTCCTAAAGACAATCAGGTAACAGGAATTCAACTGTCAGCAACATCACTGCATTACTTGTGATGCATCATTTATTTTTCAGATGACTAATTATTAACATCCATCATTCTTTTCTTCAGTAATGTATTCCGCGAGGACCACAAGGTCCAGGCAAATTCTTGAAACCTCCAATCAGTTATTCTAGATATACTGCTTGAACTGTATCTCAATACCTTGCAGGCAATGTGGCATTACTATTTCTTATCTTCTGAAGTTTATGAACATAAATTCATTATTATTTGTGGAAAAAGGTAGAAAGCTTTCAAAGTATCAATTGAAAACTCTAAAAGTAACTCCTTTTATGTGAATACTCTGAAGATATTTTCAGAAATCTCTGGTGCCTTTTGAGCTTTGTATTTGTAAAAAAAATTTCTCATTTATATATTCTTTTACTGAAGATCATCATTTAAAGGGGTCATACCCATGCATAATCCTATATATATCTAGGATTCACATAATGGAAAGGAAGAAAAAGAAAAAAACATTGAAATTCAGAACTATTAAAGTCATAGAAAAACAATATCCTAATGCAGTTACAAATATGTTCAGTCAAAATTAAACAATAAAATTAAAACTGTTCTTTTTATTCCTGTTAGAAGTGTTTTCTCAACTTCTTCCTTGCAAAGATGCAACTTTATAAGCTGATTCACAGCCACCACTGTGCATGGTCTTGCAGCAATCATTTCCAGTAGTATATCTTTTAACCACAGTTATGACCAAAGACATAGACCCAGATTCAAAAGCTGTCTTCAGAGAGGCTGGACTAACACCAGCCAGCCACCTCTGCAGCTGTATCCATTCACAGCAAACTTTCATCCTCTCTAGTATCAACTGCCCACCTAAGCTCCAGACAGAGCATTAGGTGTATGACATGAAGATACTGACTTCAGAGGACTTCCCCTGCTATTTATATTTTGTTGCTACAGTGGCTTATCTGCGTGTGGCTCTGCTTACCCCTGGTACTGACAGGTTGTGCCACCACTTCGAGAAGAGAGTCCTTCCCCTTATTTTCTCATTATACAGCTTCTGCCAGTTCCATGACATATTTTCCTACCATTTCAGGATTTCCTCTTACCTTTTGGCAAAGGACTAGGCCATGATAAATTTTTCCAAGTGAAAGACCATTCGTTGTTCTTACATATGTCACTTTCAAAAACCAAGCTCACTTTAGGTGACATGCTTTCCATTTCAGAGATCCTTTCTGAAGCTAAATCCAGATTACTTATTAACTTCCATCTACCCACACCCCTAGCTGGTCATCTGCAGTGTGTGTGTGATATTTCCTGTTTACTCTGCCCTTGTTGATGTTAAGTGGCAGGACAACAGATGTAACACCAAGTCAGATGTCACTGCTGCTCTGCTGGGAGGGTTTATCTGTCAGTGTAACGTGACTTCCAGATTCAGTCACTTCTGACCACACCTGACAACCACTTTTTCCAGCACTAAGCACCTGTTGGAGTTTTGCAGCTTCACTAAGTAGTCTGCAGGGTTTTTCTTCAAAAAACATTGGTAGTAACAAGGTCACAAATTTGTAATCACAGAATCACAAAATCCACTAGGTTGGAAAAAGACCTCTGAGACTGAGTCTAACCTATGACACAACACCACCTTGCCAACTAGACCATGGCACTAAGTGCCACATCCAGTCTCTTCTTAATTACTTCCAGGGGCAGTGAATCCACCAGCACCTTGGGGAGCCCATACGAATGTCCAAACACCTTTTCTGTAAAGAAGTTCTTCCTAAGGTCCAACCTAAACCTCCCACGGTGCGGCTTAAGACTGTGTCCTCTTGTCCTTTGCTAGTTGCCTGGGAGAAAAGACCAACTCCCACGTGGCTATGCATGCTTATACATGGTAAATAAGCATTAACTACTCATGAACTGGTGATAGCATTTAGATCTTCTTTTTTTCCCCCCCCACAAAAAAGAAACAACAGGCATAAGGGTAATTACCACTTTGTATTTTGACCTCATTTGGAAACTCACTGACAGAATTTTGCAAGTTCTTCCTTCAATAAGCCATTACAGCTGGTTTAGCTCTTCCTTTTTTATGACAAGACTGTACTTATTCTAGACTTTAATGCAGCTTTCCAAGTAGCAATACAACAATCATGTAATATTGAATTTAGAACAACTACACAATTATACAAAGAGGTTTTATTCCAGAGAAACAGGAAGTTGTTACACGTATGCAATAACTAACTGTGCTAATAGATTCAATTTCTGAATCTTTTCACAAGAAATTCTGCTCTTAATACACAAAAATATTTATTTTTATAACCCCCCCAAAAGCACCATAGTACACAGTGCCAGTATTTACATGTAAAGACCTTAGATGTCAAATCAGGTTTTCAGAGCAGTTTAAAAGTGGTTTTACTGCTTTTGATTGCATATAGTTTCTCATATAACCTCAACCTTTTAGACCTCTGTCCTTTAGAAGTTCATACTTTTAAATCGTTCTTCAAGCACATCAGAATCTTCATCACTACTGAAGTTTGTATCAAAATCCAGCTCATCCTCCAATCCACTGCTCTCTTGGCTGTTTTTAGTAGTCTCACTCTCAGTTCTGCCTTGTCCTTTGTCAATCCTGCAAAAAGCAAGACGGATATTATCACCACCCACTTCTGGAATTTAAACAAGAATGGCATGGATGATAGAATATTCTCCCAATATTTCGTATTAATATGGGATGGATGATGGCAGGAGGTGGGAAGAAGAAGGAGGAGAGGAACAGTAACCTAAAGTTACTTTCACATTGAATAGGAAAGATACAGAACACAGTGAAGTATGTATTTTATACATTAAAAAGTATTTCATATGTAAGAGTCTGTGAAGGAAAAAAATAAATATATTAAAAGCTTGACCAACTAAGCAACTGCTGGACAGTTGTCAATCCAGTAAATTAATGTGTTTTATGTATCCTGCTCAATAAAGAGAGAACTCTAGTCAAAGAATAAAACCCCCAAAAGCCTAATAAATATACTGTGCTCAATATCAGTCCTTGTTTAGCTTTCATATTCACTAGTAACTGAATCACCACGTGACAGATAAAATGCAAACAGTAAGTTGTCTTATGCATATTTTATGATGCTCTACACTAAAATCTGTTTTGAAGTGCTTTGCTTTTAAGGAAGATATGCAATTCATCTTTTGGTGCTAAAAGTCTTATCCAAGTAAGACTTTTTTGTCTCAGCCCCACTAACATCAATAAGCATTTCACCTCCACTTTCTTCTGACAAAATTTACTCCTGCTGATTCCTATTGGAATCATTCAGAACATGGCATAAAGTACAACAGCCTCTTGGCAATTTCCAAACAAGGTTTATCAAAAGGGGAAGAAAAAGTGCAGTACTGAAACTATGTAACCTATGAGCTACTTACGGAATTACTATTTCTTCTTGTTTTCCACATTTAGCACAAATTTCTAGTTTACTAGCACATGGTCGACAAATAATATGATAAGGATCTTTTACAGTCTTCTGGAGGCACTTCACACTGCGAAGAGAAAGAAAACATGATTAAAAAATATTGCGGACACATATTAAACATTCTGTGTTCAAACACAGTGTATCAAAAGAGGAACAACTTATTTTAGGTCAGTTTCAAGTACAACAACTGGTATTTTAACAAGTGCCGCTATCAATATTATTGCCTTTTACCTCCCTCCTTCACCTTTTTCAGGAAGAATTACTAAAACAAGAACTGAAAAAGAAACACTAAATTAAGAATTTTTATATTTAAAGCAAGAAAGGAAAGGTTTCCATTCATTTCACTTGATAGTTTTTAAAGTTGCATAACTTCTTCTTCTGGTTTAATGATAAAAGTAGAATATGGTATAAAAAGGTACATGGATTTTACAAATAAAAACTTTCAGTTCAAATGCTGCTCTTAAACTTATCAGAGTATAAACTAAGTCAGTGCTGGGTGTTGTTTTCTACAAACATAAGCCTGCATGGAACAGTATTTTCAACAAACCCAACCTAATTATGTAGAGGTTTTAGCCTATTCTTTTTCAAAATATGACAAAACACTGTAGATTAAGCAATTTCCAAAATGCTATGGCTTAACATTAAGCTGATCTAAAGCCTTGTATCTTTGGAGAACATAACCCAGATCAATATACTCCATATAAAGCAGCTGTCTTAAAAGTCATTTTTTCTTGGTTCTCATGCCCTCAAAAGTAAACAAACTGTAACAGCAACAATACTAATGACTTTTTAATCTAATGAAAGTAAAAATAAAATACATCATCTACTCAGGGAGTTGCACACACACATTTACAGAACCTCTTCAAGCAGTTCCTGAGTATTTTAGAAGAATGTAACTGAGAGCAAACTGAGCAAGCTACTGTGACAAATCTGGCTGCATCAAACTCCACAGCCCAGCTGCGGTTTCTCTGAGTTCAGGGTTTCACTGCTGAAACACTGGCTGTGTCTGCTACCATAGGAGCTAAGGACTTGAGCAAATAAGAAGTAAGCAGAGAGCATCTAGTCCAGAAAATCAAAATAATTTAAAGGTTTGTGATAGGCTAAAATATTTATCATCTTTGTTATGCACTTACATAAAAACACGTAATACAGAACTGTGTGCAGACAATGGCAGCATTTTAATATTTAGGAAATTATAGTTTCTTACAAAAAAAGGAGCAAACATGCTAAGAGGTAATGAAATGCATATATTGCAAACATTTGTGAAGTACAAAAGTTAAGAGACGTGCAGATTCCTGTAGTACTGACTTGCAACAAGGACTTAGAAAATTGTGTTACAACAGGTTCAGTTTGAATTTTTATTCAGGAGGATACACTGCAAGTCTTGGAAACTTCCAGGGCCACAGTTCAATCATTTTTAACAGCAAAGAGGGAAGCAGTTGCTTTTCCTCTGTGTTTTCTATCCAAAAGTTTAAGGAAAAAGACTAATGAATTAGAAAATTAACACTGCATATATATTGTCATTGTAGACTCCAACTTTGAAAAATGTTACACAGTAGCAGCTCCGTAATTTTCCAAAACAAGAGTATTTTCCAAAAGTTCAAAAACTAAATGATTAGCAATTAACACAAAGTATCTTAACTCACCATTTTTTAGGTTTTGATAGTAGTTTGTACTTGCTGAATTTTACTCGCCACTCCAAGATACCTTTGCAATGCTGACATACACCATCATGAAGCTTAGCATTTATTTTCTAAATAAATAAATAAATAAAAACAAAAATGCATTGAAGATTTCCTACTGTAATAAGTAAAATCTTGCTTAGAAAGCATTTCCACCAATCATATGATTAATACAGTATTTAGAAATATGTGTACTTGATCTTAACATTAATAATTCATATACATTTATTGCTGTCGTGGTTTTGCCCACCAGCCCGTCCCTGGGGCTGTGAATGGTTTTGTCCAAGTAGATTTCCGGACAAAACGCAA